>JBBPDA010109344.1:0-10365 GCA_037974385.1 Arnoldichthys spilopterus
CACACACACACACACACACACACACACACACACACACACACACACACACACACACACACACACACACACACCTTATGAGAAGGTTAAAAGCAGAAATGATGTGTGTGTTTTTGTCTGGACCACTGCGTGGCAATGGTGTCAGTAGCAGTGTGTGTGTGGACATGCTGCCCCCTGCTGGTCAAAATAAAGCTTCCGACACAAGATCTAGAACTTCCATATTTATTGAAACTTATATACAAATATTACTCTGGTAGTGTCATTAAATTATTATGATCATGATCAACATCTATTCACAACATGGAAAGCCTGCCACAAGACTGCAGAAGCAATATACTGAAAATGTAGAATATTCTATTAATAATTTTGGCATATTTGAGACAATATATTTCATTTTCATAAGGAGTATGATTTTGATGCAGTGCTAAAAACTACTGAAATGATCGTTTCATTCATTTGTTAATGCTTGTGACAAAAAAAAAAAACTGAATCAAATTCATATATTTCAAGTCTGTTATAGTGTATAATAGCTCTAATATATATATTTATCTTAGCTTTATAGAAGAAATACTGCTATTTTGGAAAACAAACAAACATAAAACATGGTGATGCTGATCCTGGAAGCTGGATATTTTATAGGCCAGAGTGAATTTCAAAACTATCAAACAAAAAGCCAGATGTGGTACACACTATATGCCCAAAGGTCTCCAGACAGTCCCCCTACTCAGTGAATTCACCCATTCTGTACCCACTACTGAAACAGGCTTTTAGACACACACACACACACACAAAAAAAAAATATAGTCTCCATTGAAATGGTCTGGTGTTGGTGACCTTCTGCTCTAGACGGTCACATTGTATTGGCAAAGTCAAGCGTCGTCTGCATGGGTTTTGCATTGGACCACACTGTCTGCAGTTCTCCTCCCAGTACCTTTGGGACGAGCTGGAGTGGTGTTTGTGATCCAGATCGAATCATCCATCATCCGTATCTAAGCTCATTAATACTCTTGTGGCTGAATGCAGCCAAATCCTCACAGCAACTGCTCACTGACCCCGCATGCAGCGGATTGGACATGTTTGGCGTCTAAATGTAGCGTCTTTAGTTTAGCGCTGGAGCTACAAGGCTAATGTAACAAACAAAAACACAATATTCACTCATTGTTTTCTGTAAATACATCACTAAAACCTCCAAACCCCTCAAACATGCAGCTCTTCATTACAGCGCTGCAGATCTGTGGAAGTGGTTTAGGACGCCGCTTATCGTGAGCTACACAACGAGCAAAACTTCACTGCAAGCAGCCACTTTAGACAACAGTTTTAACAAATCGTCTCAGAAGTCGGCATCTGATCTGAGCTGATCCAAAATCAGTTTTTGTGGCAATGACCATCATAAATATGGTTGAAACTGATCTAAATTCAGCCCTCTTTAGCCCTGCTTTTGGTTAAAATGGTCTACCATCTTTAGAGGTGACACTTTTATAGCTCACTGTAATCATACTGTGTCCTAAACCGCATCCACTAGACTGTACCACCCTAATAAAGAGCTGAAGAACGTTTGAGTGGGTTGAGAGGAATTTGATGCATTTTTTTTGCAAATGACTGGTGTTACTATTGATTTCTAGTGTTTATTTACAACATTAGCCTTGAAGCTCCGGTTCCAAACTGAAGAGGCTACATTTCGGACGTCGGTCTTGGCTGATTGACTATATCAGGGGTACGTGGAAAATCGTGTACATTTTATTTTTCGACAAACTATTCCTTTAACACCCTTAAACTCTAATTAAAATGAGCAGGTGTCTACAACCCTCTGGACATAATAGTGTGGCATAGAACAGACTACTCTGCATTGCTTTGGTCTCTGAGCTCTTGCTTCAGGCTGGGTAGCTGGAGTGGACAGTCCAGTTTATTGTGGCCATTTTATTGCTTCTACTCCTCGAGAATTTTACATTTTCTGGGTGGAAACCCATCATCTCCAACAGCTTCTACTGCATTATCCAGACAATCCACTCTCAAAGGCAAAAAAGGCCGTCGGTGCTGCGTGTGTTACCATTGGCTTTCTGTGTCCGTGCTGCAGCCCAGAGGTGTCAGCCCAGTGTCCAGGACCTGGGGGTTAGTACGGGACTCGGCAAGTCTAGACAGAGAGAAAGACAGAGACGAGTGAAACTAGAGGTCATTTTTTTTTTACTGATTATAAGGAATTAGCACTGTTAAAAGTGATTACAGCTACTGTTAACAGGCCCATTAACAAATACTATTGCTATGTTACCAACTACTGCTAATAAGGGATGGAAGGAGTGGACAAACACCTTCGATCTTTACGATACATCGGTATGAAGACGGTTCAACTTCATCAATCATGGAATGTTGACATTTCTATATAATATTAAAAACTATAAGCTCTTTTTGGGACTGTATAAAAAGATGGATGACGGAGCCCCATGCCCTTCCATTCGACATAAATTAGGCCAAAATTCCCTGCCACATTTGGAGCCAGCCCACGGATGAGAGTGGACATCACTGGCACCTAGTCGTTATGTAGTCCCACCCTCTTCTTACCCATTAGCAGCTAAGGGCTATGTGCTGCATGAAAACACATTTATGCTTAAATTTCATTTTCCTCTTCATTTTCATCTCCAAGGAATACATTCTCTGCATTTTACCCAGTCGAAGCAGTGAGCACACACGGTAAGCAAACACACCCAGAGCAGGGGGCAGCTACAGTCAGAGAGCCCAAGGACCAATTAGGAATTCGGTGCCTTGCTCAAGGGTACTTCAACCATGGATTTTCCTGCTGGTTCAGGGAATCAAACCTGTGACCCTTTAGCCACAAACCTGCTTCCCCAACCACTAGGCCACAACCTCCCTAAAACAGGAGTGACTGCCCCATGTGAGGATCGAACTCTCAATGATGCGCTACCTTCTATGCTAACGAGGCCTAGAGATAGGGGTGACCAGTGTCTGCAACAACACAATCAACCAAGTGCCCCAGGCACCAAAGGCCTTCATACCTTCTTTATTACACTATAGATGGAAAGACAGTTTAGGCGAGAAGGGTGAGGCTACTTTTGCCAATGAAACACATGAGGATGGGCAGAGTTACACATACAACCGGCCTGAGGAGCGCTAGACCTGTGGTGGCCTCACTTTTTCAGACAAGATGTCCACCTTTTTATACAGTCATCGTTCCAAATACACTGCAGTGCCATCTGAAAGGTTAGACAGACTACACAATATTAACATGAAAGTGACTATTTGTCATTGTGAACACACTCAAGCACAACGAAATGTGACCTGCATTTAACCCATCACACGTTCACACGTGGTGCAGCTGGCAGCTATCAACAGCGCCTGGGGAGCAGTGTAGCGGGACGGTGCCTTGCTCAAGGGTACCTCAGTGGTGCCTGGGCCGGGACTTGAACCTGTGACCTTCAGATCCCAAGGGCAAGGTCCTAACCACTAGGCCTCCACTACCATTACGATCACCCTTTACAACGTGTGCTTCTAGAGCTACAAGTATGAAAATAAAGCGAATCTGTATGACTGCACAATAAATTCGTTAATCAATATTGTGATACTGGCCTATGTTGCGATATGTAAATTGTTTATTGTGAGCTTGGACCATCTGGACCAATAACAGATGTAAACAGTGCTTAAAAACATCCAAATACTACACTACAAAATGCCACAAAGGCTTCGTCTGCAATCTGATATACAGCCCGGCCACTGAAAGGTATGGAAATTGTATGAAGTGACAGCTTTCGTCTAGATTACGACGATCTGCAACAACGCCTTCGCTCTCAGGAGGACATGACTGAGGCCTTTCAGCAAATGCCAAATGCAAAATGTCCAGAACTGTGTGTTACTTAAGGTGGAGGGAGGTCAACACAATGCTGATGGTCAGTACAATGGGGAGGATGATGGCACTGGGTAAAAAAAGTGAGCTGAGATTGGATTGGTTAAGACTAGACCATGGTTTGTTACCTGGCGAGTACTCAAAGCTATCCAAACTGCAGCTAAAGACAGAGAGAGAGTAAGACAGTCAGGAGCTTTAGTGATAAACACGCTGCTCATTCCCAGAACCTCAGGCCCAGAGGAAGAATACAAATGAATGAGAGAGAAATAGCAACATTTTAAAGCAAAAGCGTTAATCATTCAGCTCATTCCGTCACCAGTACCAGTAGACAGCACTGCCAAAGGGACTTGAGCAGAACGTATTTGCCACAGTCATTATATGATGTATTACTTATCTCGAGGATTACATTAAGCGGAGACAGTAAAAAATCCATTTGGCAGACGATGCAGAAAACCTTCCTAATAACTAAAGTTTGCAACTCGTCCAGTCGTTGACGGCTGAGAAAGTTCTCAGTGAGAAAAGGCTGTTGGAGAAAGAAATATTTATAATTTACCCCTTTAAATCATACAAATACTTACTTGAACCACTTTACACAATGCTGCCATAAACATTACAGAGCATTACATGCTAATTTAAAGTCATGACATCAAATATTGGGTGAAAGCGAGAATTTGTCATTGTGAACACACTCGAGCAGCACAATGAAATGTAAACTCTGCATTTAACCTATCACACGTGCACACATGAAGCAACAGCCGGCTATCAACAGCTCCCGGGGAGCAGTGTAGTGGGATGGTACTTTGCTCAGGGATACCTCAGTGGACTCTGGGTGGGGATTTGAACCTGCAACCTTCTGTTCACAACGGCCAGATCCTAAACACTAGGCCCACTGCCCTATTACAGTATCAGTCATCACAATAATGGATTGGTATTATATTAATGAATGTAATCGGTCATCGCAGCTAATGACAGCATATGACTGTATCTGCCCCGACATGTTTATGGAAGTCCATTACGTAGCAGTGTTCAAGTAAAGTGTGATGGGCTTTAAACATTTCTGTGCTCTATTCATTCAATTCAAGAAACAGCTTAGATGAAGAAGCAGCACCGAACAATGTCTGGGAGAAGGAGGAGAATGAGCATTTATCATAACCATCAAACAAAAACACTGTAATATATATATATATATATATACGTATGTTTTACATGAAATTGATCAGCTGCACTTTACATTGGAACGGCATTTCATGAAGAATGGACCAAAAGGAACAACTGAAAAATAAAAGATCTGGGTTAAAACATTTCTGAGGTTTTGTTTCCCTGGTGATAATACTGTAGATTTCTACAACACATGCAATTTTTGGAAATATCGGTGTTTAGTCTGCTTGTTTACTGTATGTCACACAAGTCAAACAAGGAGCTCTTGCCAAAACGTGAGTGGTCCCCTCAGCAGCCTGAACTCAGAGACAGAATGACGTTTGTTAGTTTGCCGTCATTCACAGTTCAGTTCAGTCCATCAACCGAAAAGGCCTCGAGAGACACTGCAGTACAAACACAGACGCAATATTTCAAAATGAACTTTCCACATTCGAAGTTCTCCTCGAGTTCTCCAAAAGTGCCACTGAAACAGTGAAGTCAGAAATCTGTGTGACATGTGCAGGTCTGTCAGAGCTCTTTTCATGCTGCTATACTTCTCAAGGACGTGTCCTTCAAGCTTTGAATGGAAACAGATAGTGAGGAACCCAAACAGATTGCACAGGGACAGCAGGTTATTGCCGTGGATGAGTGTTGGTACGAGAGGGTTTTACCTGGAAAAAGCTTCATCCAGACCATCGTCTAACTCCTGTGGAGAAATATTAAACATGTTTAAGTGTGAACAGCTCTAGATGAGTAAAGACAGACCACAATAATAAACAGAAACTATAAGCCATCTATAGAAGTGAAAGTCATTGTGAACACACAATCACACAAAAAATGCACCACCTCTGCAATGTGACCTCTGCATTTAACTCATCGCACATTCACACGTGGAGCAGTGGGCAGGACAGTACCTTGCTCAAGGGAACCTCAGTGGTGCCCGGGCCCAGCACTTGAACCTGCAACCTTCTGTTCACAAGGACAAAGTCTTAATTGCCACAATAGTGCTGTATTTTATTATACTTCTATAATAATCTGCAATACATTTACCTCCCTATAGTGGTGGGCAGTGGTGGCCTAGTGGTTAGGACATTGCCCTAGAGAACTGATGGTCACAGGTTCAAGTCCCACCCCGGGCGCCACAGAGGTACCCTTGAGCAAGGTACCGTCCCGCTACACTGCTCCCCAGGTGCTGTTGGTAGCTGCCCGCTGCTCCACGTGTGCCCGTGTGATGGGTTAAATGCAGAGGTCACATTTCATTGTCGTGCTTGAGTGTTTACAATGACAAAGAGTCACTTTCCCTTCATATAGGGATGAACCGAGCCTGAATTTTCATGGCATATTCTGATATCCAACACATCTGATTGAGCTCATCAGCTAATTATCAATCATTAGGTCATTTGAACGTCAAGAACATGTGCAGGGCAGTGGGGCCTTAGGACTGAGGTTGAACACGTTTGGCAGTTTTTAAAGTGTTTTAAAGTTACATCCGAATGTAAAGAATTCTACAGCAACTCCTGTAGTATTATTACAGCTCAAGGGTGAAGCACATGATCTTTTCTCTGAAAACAGTGTGTGGTTTGGATATTACCCAGATAGTGTTGTTGTTCTCGGATTCGCTGTGGTTATCCACATGGCTTTTCTGGTTGTCAATATTTTCCACAATGACCACTGGGCTGTCATCAATATCCAGCAGGTTTCCTGTTGCTGCATCTAGAAGAAACAAAATGACAAACATCTTAAAAAGGGAAATATTCCTTCATTTCTGCACACAAAGACATTTCGTAACATTCGTTGTGTCCTTGATTTCAACAGCATTTAGAGATGAAATGTGCCTCCTATAAACGTTTGTAGAACATAACAGATCATATTGAATTACTGCACAGGCCCAGACCACACGGGAGTTGAAATTTTGGATAAATTAATGCATTTTAAGTTCCAAGGCATTTAGTTGTGTGTTTTAACAGCGACTGATTGACTTCAATCGTCAATAAGATGTTACATTCATGTTCATTTGCCTCTGTTCAACACCAACCTGCAGCCCAGACTGTAATTCTGTGCGTCACCTGTGGGGGCAGTAATCAGGCAGCCCAGAGTGTTTATAACCTTTATTGAATTGGTGAAACATGGATCAGTAGTTTATCAGACCTGATCTTTGACCTCTTTGTGTTAAAAATCCTGATACGCAATGTCGGCAAAGACACATCACTGCCACGACAGGGTTCACCCTCTGAGAGCAGCATCATGGGATATATCTGGTCCTACTGAACGTTAAACTAACGGCATGCAATCACAGCAAAGCTGCTCACTGGGATTTTGGCAAAAACTGATCTGGGAAAATCTGCAGGCAATGTTTTTTTGTTGCCATCTGAAAGCACATCTGAACGAACCCAAGTCGTGAAAGCCTGTGTGGATGGTCCGATTCGCTCCAATGAGCAGAAAAAATGGTTCCACACTCCTGGCAAGACAGATGTCAGAAAAATGCTTGATTCAGACTTGTGTGTGGACAAAACTCTCCCACTGCTGGCAGAGTAAGCTAAACTTTATGAACTGAAAAACGTTTAAAGCAGCTTGTTTGTCTTTATGCATCTGGTCACTTCCAATAATATAGAGCAAATGTTTCTTAGAAGAACAAGAAAAAACAGGGAGTTCAATGACAAAAGGGGGCTAGATTTTTCTGTTCACGAATGTGGCTGATTTAACAGGTAATTTAATGATGCGTGTTGATAACTCTCATTAAAAATGTGCCGGTGTGTTCATTACCCATTCCATTCGATAGGTCAAGCTGTATGCTACTTGTCTCCGAAGCAGGACCGGACTTTACTTGCGGCTCTTTCTCTGAAGGAATACGTTTTAAAAAAGACAGAATTTCAAACATACTGTCAGTACAAACACAAAACAGGCAACACAGTCAAAATATGACTCACAACTTTACACCAGTCCACAAAAGTAGAGTCACCAGTCACCACTACAAAATAAACGAGAGCCGAGGTGTTGGTGGCCTTTACGTCAAGCACACCCCTAGGACTATAGCCATGACTTCTGGCCTGTCCAATCAGGATGATAAATGATAGCCCCACTTCATCCTAAGATCCTCTCAGCCAGTTATACAGCACTGCCATTCGAGGTGCGGACAGCTAATAGCCACTGTCAGTGGACGACCTACCTTCTTTGGCATGCTGCCAGTACTCGAAGGCCACTCTGAAGGCTTGGGCTACAGTCAGCGTTACAGCCTGAGCCTGAGAGAAGAAGAGAGAGAAGAAGAGTGAAAACAGTTCCCTGCAACATCATTAGGCCTTTAACTTACTTTCGCTATCGTTTTCATGATGAGCTCATGTCACGATTGGGTCATTTCAGATGTAGATTAAGAGTTGTTGAATTAAATGTGATCTAATTTCCATTTTCTGCTTATTTTAAATTTTATCCCACTATTATTTTAGAAGTCTATAACACAACACCACACATTTTATGATGAAAGAGCCATGTACTGAATACTGAACCTTAGAATATAGAACAACTAACTGCACCCGAGTACATGATTTTCAATTAAAATGACAGCTATAATAATCATGAACTATGACTTGTGATTACAACAGCAGACAACTGACTGATATACAAATAATTGAAAATAATGATTTGTCTTGCGAAATATTTGGCCACCTGGTCAAATCGGATTTTGCTGATTTTTTTTTGTGAAATCTTCTGCAAAAAAAATTACTTTCTATTTCCTGAATTTAACATACTGGAAATAATAAAACACAAAATATATCCTGTGCAAACATTTTGGATTTTTTTTGCATGTTAAACTGGAAAAAAAGTGTATTTATTAGACCAATAATGTTGCATTAATAATTACACACATTTATGGCAAAAGTGAACAATTCACTGAACTTTAATATATATATTTTTTTTTAAAAAGTGTCGTTCAGATTACATGAAACCCACAGCTACAAATAATATAAACATGCTGCTCCTCCAGGGCTACACAGATTCTCCTCAGTGTGAAGGGTCACAATGTTTCCAGCTGTACTGAACATTCTTCTGCTAGTTGTTCATTTCAGTGGCTGCTCAAAACAACAGTACAGCACGTGACGTTACTGCAGCTTAAACAGCAGTGGGAGCAGGTTTCTTGGCGTCCAAGTTCTTCCCAGTTGGTGCTTTTGTCCATTTGTAGATAACACGGTCACCACATAAGCAGGTCGGTTTGAGATCCACTAATATCTCAGTGCAGTCTGAGGAAGGTGCGTCATGGTTTAAAAGTGAAAGTGACCTATTTGTCATTGTGAACACACTCAATCACATGACGTGCACCACAACAAAACATGACCTCTGCATTCAAACCATCACACGTGCACACGTGGAGCAGTGGGCAGCTATCAACAGCGCCCGGGGAGCAGTGTAGCGGGACGGTACCTTGCTCAAGGGAACCTCTGTGGTGCCCGGGTTGGGACTCGAACCCTCATTCTTCATTCATGCACCTCTGGCTTAAACAAACACGTAACACAGTAAAAGCTACTCACCACTTTCCTCTTGGCACAGAGGAAGGCGTGGCACTCCAGGGTTTCGTTTTGTTGGTTCTGGGCGATGAATGCAAACACCTTGTCGTACATTTTGTCTGCTGTGCAATACGATATTCTGGCAGGAAAAAGCAACAGCAGGGTGTAAAACGGAATATTGTCGAAAAGCTTGCATTCACTTATTTTCTTCATGGTGTTGTACCAAATGTACCAAAAAAGATCATAGTTCAATGTACATGACCATTTTCCAAACTCTCTTTACACCTTAGAATGATTCATTCATTCATTTTCTAAACCGCTTCTTCCATTTTAGGTCATGGGGAAGCTGGAGCCAGTCCCAGTCGACTACGGGCCCAAGGTGGGGTTCACCCAGGACAGGAGGCCAACCCATCGCAGGGCAACACATGGACAGACAACCATTCACACACACTCGCAGACCTATGGGCAATTTAGAGTCTTCGATGAACTTATTGCAAGCTTTTGGACAGCCGGGCACCTGGAGGAAACTCACACGAACACAGTGAGAGCTTGCGAACTCCACACACATGGCTGACCCAGGGATCGAACCCAGGATGTCCTTTCTGTGAGGCAAGAGCGTTAAAAGTAAATGGGCCATTTCTATTTCTGTGGCTTTACTGATGTATGTGAATGAGCTCTGCTCTGATTGACTGTCCAATAGTCCAACCCTTCTTATAACTTCAGCATAAATGTATAGGGGTAAACTGCTGTAGGTTGGCAGGTTAAATACACTTGTGCTAGGTACACACAAGCTTTGCTATCACATAGAGAGAGAGAGAGAGAGAGAGAGAGAGAGAGAGAGAAAGAGAGAGAGAGAGAGAGAGAAAGAGAAAGAGAGAGAGA
>JBBPDA010109345.1:0-5000 GCA_037974385.1 Arnoldichthys spilopterus
CTGCCTAATAGTGAGTAGGTCCCTCCTGCTGCTGAAACAGCTCTGACTGTGGTGCACTGTGTGTTCTGACCCCTTTCTGTCAGTCATGGCTGATGTGTGTATCTCATATCATACACAAATAATTCGAATTTCATTTTTAATGTATTGCTCATTAAAGTCAAATGTCATTGTCCACTTGAAATTAATAGGTTTCAGCAGATAGACGAAAAAAAAACAAGTGTAGTGGTTTATTGGTGCCGCACACATGCAGCAACGCCTACATGTCGCATGATACACTGATGTTCTCCTTGTGCTCTTAGGGAATGTATAACCTGGCAGCTCTGACCGAGGAAGGATACAGCATTCCCAGAAGAGTTCTGGAGCTACTGCAGATCCCAGCTGAGGGCCAGCAGGACAAGAGCGCTGTGGTGGAGAGACTGTTACTGAGGTACGGTATGCATGGCGTTTCTGTGCATGCGTGTTAGATGCCAACCGAATAAATGGCAACAGACAAAAGACAGGAGTGTTAAAAAGGCACTGATGCATGACACATTGGTCTTAAAGGTGATCAAGGTTGTAAGGGTATGTGCCAATCAGCCAGAACATTAAAACCACTCGGAAGCAGCGTGAATGGCATTGATTATGTTGTTGCCTGCCAAGGGGTGGGATATATAAGGCAGCAAGTGAACAGTCAGTTCCTAAAGTTGATGTGCTCCAAGCAGGAAAAATGGGCACACTTAGCGATCTGAGCCACTTGGACAAGGGCCTTAGTGTGGAGTTCAAGACGACTGAGTCAGAGTGAGTCATCTTCAGAACGGCAGGTCTTGTGGAGTGTTTCAGATGTGCAGTAGTTAGTGCCTACTAAAAGTGAGCAAGGGAGCACAACTGATGAATCGGCGACAGGGTCAGGGGCACCCAAGGCTCAATAATGTTTGTGTGAGTCAGAGCTGTTCTGGCGACCGAGGGGGACCTACTCAATATTAGGCAGGTGGTTTTAATGTTCTGGCTGATGTTCTGGTGTGATTCTAATATTATTTTTTACTGTGTGGATGTGTCAAAATACAATCCACAGGTGTACGATCTCTTTTATTTGTGAGTGTTCTGTCTCCTTCCTGCAGGTGCCGTGAGTTTGAGGGAGAGAAGAATGATATGAGTCCCTGTGCTCTGGCTCTGTTGGGGTTGCAGGTGGGAAAAGCATGGCGAAGCTTCACTCGTGGCTCGACGCAGCTAACCCTGGCCTGGGGCAGCCTTGCAGTTCTGCTCATGTTTGTGCTGGGCATCGTGATACGAAGTGCTCGGGGTAAGGGCGTCTTCTTTACTTACTCACTAAGTAACGTACTTAACTTGCTTATGTCGTGTTGCACCGCAGCTGCAAGGCCAGAAACAAGGCTTTGACCCCATCAGTTTGCGCCGTGGACACCTAAATGAAAGTCCCAAAGTGAAAGCGACTATTTGTCATTGTGAACACACTTAAGCACCACGACGACCTCTCCGTTTAACCCATCACACGTGGAGCAGTGGGAAGCTATCAACAGTGCCTGGGGAGCTGTGTAGTTGGACGGTACCTTGCTCAAGGGTACCTCCAAAGTGTCCACTTGAATCTGTGACCAAAGGCAGTGTCCTAACCAGTAGGCCACCACTGGCCTAGTGTGCTAGTGTCAAATAGACTTGCTGCTCACTATAGCTATTTAGCTTATTAGACTTGCACCCGATGCATCAAATAGACGCCACATACAATTAAAAGTTGAGCTATTGATTCTAACAGCAGTTACCATGGCTACTAGTACACGATCAGCCACAACATTAACACCACCGAACGGTAAAGTGAATAACCTTGACTGTCTGGTTATTTCATTACAGTGGGACCTGTCAGGGGGGTGGGATATATTAGGTAGCAAGTGAACAGTCAGTTCTTGAAACTGATGTGCTGTAAACAGGAAAAATAAGGATCTGAGCCACTTTGACAAGAGCCTTATTGTGATGGCTAGACCACTGAGTCGGAGCTTCTCCACCGTGTCTTGTGGAGTGTCCTAGGTGTGCAGTAGTTAGTACCTACCAAAAGTGATCCAAGGAAGGACAGCTGGTCAATCAGCAACAGGGCCATGGGCACCCAAGGCTTACTGATGCATTTGGGGAGGGAAGGTTAGCCCATATGGTCCCACAGAAGATCAGCTGTGGTTTAAATAGGGAATGCTGACTCTTGAGCGTTGTTCTTCAAGGTTTGTTGTCTTTTAAATAACTTTATTCATTTATAAATTCTTCTATAAATTGTTTTACAGCCCATTACCCTGCAGCTCACTTGGACAGGCATGTTAACCAATCACCAGGCAGGCAGAGGGAATCGGACCAAGCAAGCAGGGAAGGTCTACCAGACACAGCTGTGCATCAAAGAGGACTCGAGACCCCCTCAGGCCTCGCTCATCTGGAACAGAATGGCCGACCCAATATGATCCAGTATGGCCAAACACTACAGGAAGCCACTGACTTAGTGATAACAGTGACTGGGGTTTGGGTGTGTGCCCTTTTTACAATGTTTGTCTATCACCTGTTTTAAATGAAGGAGAGCACACAGTGGTGTGAAACGACAGAAGGTGGGCTTGGGTGGTATGAATCTTTTTCATACCGTCGTATCTTCCCGACATTCCATTGGGGTATACAGTAAAGGTGTCGCAATATCCCGGTATTGGCGTTAACCGTAATATTAAAAAAAAAGAACATTGATATTGTGCTACTAAAACACATACGATAATACCTTGAATAATCCTGCACCATTAGCTATGTGCCTCACCCTCCAGCACAGTCCACCCAAACATTAGCTGGTGGTATTGCTCCTTAAAGCTTTAAGAGTTAGAACCCTTTAGAACATTCATTGATCAACGTTCCAAATCAAACACATGGGGGCGCGGAGCTATGCTACAGTATAAAGTTGTCTTTGGGTCACAAATACATATATATAGTGATAAAATCGTTATCGTGAAGAGATCTGATATCGTGACAGCCCTAATATACAGTATATGAGTGCAGTGGGCAGTGGTGGCCTAGTGGTTAGGACCTTGCCCTTGTAAACTGAGGGTCACAGGTTTAGGTCGCAGCCCGGGTACCACTGAGGCAAGTTACACTGCTGCTTGGGTGTTTCTCATAGCTGCCTGCTGCTCCAGGGCAAGTGTGATGGGTTAAATGCAGAGGTCACATTTCGTTAGGGTGCTTGAGTGTGTTCACTATGACAAATAAGTCACTTTCATGACATAATTAGTTTTTACACATTTTCCAGGGGTTTTTGTTTGTCAGGTGGGGGGTTGTTGTGGTTGTGGCAGCATTTTCATTTTGGCCAACCAGGGAGGGGGTGTCGTTTTTTAGAAGATGGCACTTTTTTGCCAACCAGGGAGGGTGGTTAATTTTGTACAACGTTTTTTTTGTTTTTTTTAACAGGGATGCGGGCAGATTTGTTTATCTTTTTCTCACCCACATACTGCCCTCTTGTGGTACATGCGATGTACTACAATACAAATCACCTCAACCCACAAAACGCGATGGTATTGTCGGTACTGAAAATCATATCTTCCTAAATACCCTGGTTTATCAAAAAATCCTCAGACCACCCAAGCCTAGAAGAAGATTTCTGAGCTCTGATGTGTTGGGTTTTTCAAAAGCCCCAATGTGTAGATAAGAGTACTCACAGCACAGGTGGAGCTTGGTTATTGTGCTGTGGAATGCAGTGAATTTTCCATTGGATTGACGCCATTCAAAGACCACTTTTGGTTCCCTAAGAAGCTTTGAACAGAAGATCGAAGATCCTCCACAGTCAGGTTCTATACCAATGGAAGGTTTTTCCTAGAACTATCTCTTCAAGCCAAGAAACACTGAGGAGCCTTAGTCTACTGCGGACACTTGTACTGACCAGGAGACCACTGATATTGCCTTAAGACATACTGCACTGTGCTTTTACACATCAAACTATTTCCCCTATAGTGACGCTATGCTGTTTGGAAGAATCTATGTTAAAGATTGTTTATACTGAATCATTTCATTCTCTAATAAAAATGGGGCATTTTACTATTTTACATTTACGTTTTTGAACTTTATCCAGGTGGCACGGTGGTGCAGTGGTTAGCACTCGCCTCACAGTGAGAAGGTCCTGGGTTCGATCCCCATGTTGGGGCCTTTCTGTGTGGAGTTTGCAGGCTCTCCCCGTGTTTCCTCCCACAGTCCAATGGCTGCAGTAGGTTGATTGGATGCTCTAAATTGCCTGTAGGTGTGAGTGTGTGTCTACGTGTTGCCCTGCGATGGGTTGGCCTCCTGTCCTGGGTGAACCTCGCCTTGGGCCCGCAGTCGGCTGGGATTGGCCCCAGTTTCCCCGCGACCTGGAAATGGCAGAGGCAGTTTAGAAAATGGATGGGTGGATGCATGGAACTTTGTCCATTTTAACATGAAGTAATTTCAGGCCTGGCCAGTAAGGGGTGCTGTTTCCCCGTACTAGTTAAGTGAGATAAGTGGCATAACTCCACTGTTCATTAACAAACCCTTCATGCACTCAGTCCAGTGTGTTAGAGCAAAGCAAACACTAACACTGCACCATGCTGTGGATCTTCAAGACTTCTCTTGCAGGGTTGCAGGTTCAAGTCCCAGCCCAGGTACCACTGAGCAAGGTGCCGTCCTGCTACACTGCTTCACGGGGTGCTGTTGATGGCTGCCCACTGCTCCACGTGTGGATGGGTTAAACACAGAGGTCACATTTTGTTGAGGTGCACATCGTGTGATGGGGTGTGTTTACAATGACAAATAGTCACTTTTACTTTCTTAAGTATGACAGCCAACTCAGATCAGCTCACCATGAGTCCTGACACATTCTAGTTACTTTTGGATGAATTAAACCCTCATCTCTCATCGGCTCACCTGACTTTACCTGGGCTAACCAGAGCCAGTGGTGGTGTTGGTTTGGACAGATGCCTAGGCCATTCATATTCAGTTTGCCTTTCTGATACTTCCATAAATGTGGAGTGATTAAATAGAGCACATCCAGC
>JBBPDA010109346.1:0-10364 GCA_037974385.1 Arnoldichthys spilopterus
GAGAGAGAGAGAGAGAGAGAGAGAGAGAGAAAGAGAGAGAGAGAGAGAGAGAGAGAGAGAGAGAGAGAGAGAGAAAATGTATTTAATGTATTATACCAGAGTTTAAGGAACATAAAGTTTATTTGTATAGCACATTATTATACACAGATGTCATTCAATGTGCTTTACAGGAAGGAAAAAAGAGGAAAGGAAAGGAATGGAAAAACATTGTCAGTACAACCGTGTAAAGTGTCCTAATCAGCTAAACACTCATGGAGGAGAACACTAACCAGTAACCGCTCAGTGATATAGTGTTTCTACTACCATTAAATAGGCAATTCGTCTTGGACACCATCTGGCTTAAGTGAGGTCTGGCAAAAATCCAGTCATTGGCAAGCAAGCTTGATTTTGCTCAATCAAATCTGTTTCAAATCTTCTCCAGTCTAGTAACAATTGGCTTTCTTAAAGTAACAATTCTTGATACTTAAAGATATTAAGATATTTTTCTGCAAATTGAAATTTTCATTTATTTTATTTATATCCTGAAACAAGGTTAACGAAAAATGTGAAGTTGTGGTGTTTCTACTTTGCATTTCTTTACTTTTTCATTACTAGAAAATCAGCAAGAAAGAAGCCTTCTCTCTGCTGGATGTTTGCAGACATAGGGAATGGATTTCTATAGCATTCTTCAAACTCTACCAATCAAATGCAGATCACCAATGTGGCGTATCCACATGGTTTGTGTATTCACTGTATTTTTAAAAAATAATTCTGTATTATACTACCATGATTGCAAAAACAGACTGACTTGCATATGATCTTTTGATTACAACACATACACAGAGAACATGGTTGGCTTTGAAAGGTCAATCACATGACCTGAAAGATAATCTGGGGGTAACCACTGGCACACAGGACAAACCTCAATGTTATCTCTAATGATTCTTTTCAAACTTGTCTTATGTTTTTTTTTTCAAAAGTGATATTGCAAATCAGTTGACAAATCTTTATAGAAGCAATTGCTTTTTTATGCTTTGGTTTAACTGAGGTTTGGAACACAGCTCGACTCGCCCTCATTTCTACTTTTCTTCCTAGCTTCATTTTCTCAAATTCTTTTCTCTCTTTTGCTTATAGTGTTAGGAGGAAAAATGGTTAGTACCCGGTTCTATCTCAATCATCCAGCAGAGTAATATGAATGTAAAATGGGACTTTAGAAATCATCTCTCTCTCTTTCTTTCATTGTCTCCCACAAACTATTAAAATGTGTAGCAAAACTAATGACACTGCACAAAAAACATACACACATTTTCATTCTGTCATAAATACATTGTTCCAAACACCATTTGAGATGCACTTTAGAATGAAAGGGAAAAGAAATGACAATTACTGTTTAAGAGGCCTATGATAATAGTTTCTTAGTTTCAGTTTTCCATGGAAACAGTGTGGCCTGCTCCAGTCTTTGGGACTACCTAGCTATAATAAGTGGTGTTTGTGAGTGTCTGAAAGAACACAGAGACCCGAGGCAGCAATAGCAGGTCACAGAGACCTGGTACCCAGTCGACAAGGAAGAACACCTGTTATAGTGCTAGAGAGAGAGGGGGATTGGGGTGAGAGACACTCATTCATTAAGCCCTTTTCATTACAACTGTAGTGAAACTTCTCATGAGACACAAGATCACAAATACAGATACTGAGGTCTGCTTTTTAAAAGGAAAATGAATGAACAGACCACTGTGTGTAGCGCTGGTGTGCTAGAGCTTCTGCCCAGGGAAACGGGTGCTGTCTGGATCAAATGGTGAAGTGGAAGAGATAAAAATAAAGAGTAGCATTTTCAAAGGTCTGACCAGGTGCGGTCTCGCTCGCCGGCTAAATGCCAGCGCCCTTGTGTGTGTTGTTGAGTGTGGTTGCATGGCAGGACTAAGACTGCTGTTATAAACATCTGTCCAAGCTATGACAGCATTTTCTCCACAACACGCAACCCTTGACCTATGACACCTACTTAAATGGTCACGTCAATCTTATCCTCCAATCAATGCCCATCACATCCGCTGTCCGATCACAGGCGGCTTTGTGCTTTCGCTTCTTCGCACAATTCCTAATTTAAATGTCAACAAGAGCCGTTTCCCTGTAGGGCTTCATTTTAGTTTATTTACATCTGAGGAGCTGGGGTTGTTTCATCATCCTCCTAAAGCTGAACTAATACTGAAGTATTAATTAGGTTCTTTTGACTTCTTAGTCTGTGCGGTAACAGACACAGTGGATGGGTCCCACTTTACTTTAAGTGTCTATAATAACTGTGTTATTACACATAAACAATATATGTAACAGCAATGCAATTACTGTTGAGGTAGTAAGGATTACAGTAGTACAGCTTATTTCATTACACATATATATGAGCTGCTGTTTGTATTTGTGTAATTGCATAAGTGTATTCTATGTATTAACATGTAATTGTATGAGTTAAAACTGAAGTTGATAGACATGTGTAATTACATAAGCTGTACTACAGTAATACATGTGTAACAGTGACTACATAATCAGTAGGTACATTGTTATTGTATGCATTATTATAGTGTCATTACATAGTTATTAGAGAGACACCATATAAAGTGGGACCAACCTTTTTGGTGCTATATAGAGTAATGTCTTTAAAATACATTTAAAATGTTTACTTTTTTGCATTGAAATGTTTCAGTGTATTTCATCTATAATGTCTATAACAGTAAACCTTCAGCCTGGTCATGGGTATTAAAGTAGGGTGCTGCCCCAAAGCAAGCTTTCCAGGTACCAGCTACGATCACAGAACAACTAAAATTGGCTAAAAATGAACAAAATACAATTTTGAAAACAGGATGGGCTGTGAAATGCTTTGCAGGCTTTCTAGAGGTGAAGTCTAAGTGACTTTTTGTCATTGTAAACACACACACCCCATCAAACAAAGTGCACCAAAACAAAATGTGACCCCTGCATTTAACCCATCCACACGAGGAGCAGCAGGCAGCTATCAGCAGCACCTGGGGAGCAGTGTAGCAGGACGATCCGCTGCTCAAGGGTACTTCAGTGGTACCTGGGCTAGCCGATCACATGGGCAAGCCCCTAACCACTAGGTTACAACTGCCTATAGAATAAAACAGCATTCAGGGAAAAGTGAAATTGTATTAAAAAGCAAAGCTGGTTAAAATATTGTGACAATTACAGGACTCTTTCCATAACATGTATCACAATGCTTAGGGCTTCTTTACTTTGTCCTTTACCATTGTATAAAAGCAACAGAATACTCAAGGTTGAGTAATTTATTCGCAAAGCCATGATGTTGTTTGCAATAGCGCACACTCTCTCATGCTTTAAACTCTTTCACAAGTACAGTCCCACCAGCGGGATTTCCTGTGGCTAGTTCCTAAACAGTAAGGTCCCACTAGTGGGATTCAAAATACAGTGTTACAATGTTGAAAATGCTATTTTTTTCTTTATGCTATTGCTTGACATTTGCTTGACACACAATTTCATATTTGCTGATTTCAGACATGTGAGCCTTTTGACCTTGCAGTAATGTCCATATTTAAGCTTTATAAACCAATGGAGGAAATTGTCCCTACAGATGTCAATTACTAACTGAATGAGCACAGTAACCTGCAAAAAAAGCATGTCAACATAAAAGCAAAATAAATATCTACAAATAGATATAAAACCTCTTCAAAAATACATTTTCTAATTTTTCTGAATAATAAGACCTAACCTGAGGTCAATTGTAACATGTTTAGGTCATCGTCAGCTTTGAATTTATGGACTCAGAAATCTGAGTAACTTTGGGGGCTGGTGCAAGTCCCAATGATGCCACAGCCATTTGTAACTGTGAGCCCTACAGAAACTAACTAGAAACACATTTTCTTTAGTTTACATAACTGAGGTTCAAAACTAAAAAAATGTGTTATGACAACTTTTGACTCAACTGAGAAGTTTGAGTTGGGTGAATTCTAGTGACTTCAAGCTGGAAAAGCATAATTAGTTAAGGGCTTGGGCCAAAACTGAATTAAAAGGAAATAATTTTAATCTGACTCAGAATTCACCCCTATTTTATTTAAATTCATATTGATTGTAAATATCTTATTCTACATGTAACACACTGGTGTGACATGTAGCATCCCACGTGTTCCCCGTCCATGTTGTGTTTTGGTTCTTCCACATGCTCCCTGTCTTGTGTTGTGTCTAACCACGCATTTGTCCTGCCTCATCAGCTGTTCTTCCATTTTGGGCCGGTTATTCTGTCATGAATTGAGGGTGATAGGAAGCAAGCGCAGCGAGTAAAAACAAAAGAGGATTTATGAAAACACAAAGAACCTGAACTAGGAACAAAAACACTGAGCAACGAATGGGGACAGGGCGTGGCTAGATACAACACAAGACAGGGAACACATGGAAGAACCAAAACACAACATGGATGGGGAACACGTGGGATGCTACACATCACAGAGCCCTCCCCCTAGGAGCAACACCTGGTGATGACCCTTTTTTTTTACTGGCACAATATGTAAACAAGGTGCGATGGTTGCTAACGTACATAGCTTAGCTTAGCTCGTTAGGTGTTAGCCGCAAGCTAAGCCGAGGTAGCCCTAAGGTATCGCCAGTAATGGAAAAGGCATCTGGGTTTAAGGGCAAAGGGAAGGAGCCCCTGGAAGCAGGCGTGAGCTCCACTAGCTGCACCCCAGCCAAATACGTGAGCTCGCTCAAGCTAGATACGGACCTCCCCGGCCCCATGGCCTTTATAGGATCCGGCTGACACTAACCATGGTGCTCCAGGCATACGGTTGGCATGGCTGCTGCTCATTCTAGAATAATACCCCCAGCAGTAAAGTGACTACTTGTCAGTGTGAACACACTTCCCCACACAAAATACACTACAACTACACCTCTAGACCTCTGCATTTAACCCCAGACGGTACCTTGCTCAAGGGTATCTCAGTGGTACCAGAACTAGGTCTTGAACCTATGACCCTCTGATCACATGGGCAAGTCCCTAACCACTAGGCCACCTCTGCCCACAATATTTGTGCCTGCCCCCACTTTATTGTGTTGTTTGTGAACATTTTTGTATCCGTTTATATACCTTTTTGGCTTCCCCAGAAGCATTGAAATATTGTTATACATTACACTTAGCCTGCTTTTCTGACAATCTGCTTCATGAAATACCCGCCTGTGTGTGCACTGGCATCAGCAGTGACAGCCCCAGACTGGCTGTCTTGCGGACAACACATCCCACTGAGCCATGCTGGCATCATCACAATAGCCACAGGCTGGAGGTTTCAGCCAAGAAAAAGGAAGACAGCCAAGAATTAAGAAGTATCCATCTCACATTCAGTACTGACTAGTACAAGTCTGGTCATGCTGCTCTGCTGCTGCCCTGCACTGCTGTTTTCATATTATGTGCTGGAACAATTTGAATTTATATCATCATCAAATTATAATAAGAAATATGACCAAATTCAAAGATTTTCAACTTAGATTTTCCACAATGCTAAGCTGCTATGGAAACAATGAACACTTTTACAGATCATCTTTTTCTAACTGAAACATGCACAAAATCATGTGTTGTTTATTTGCATGGAGAGAGACACTATAACCTGAAAATAAAGAGAACATGCATAAAGACAAATTAAAAACAAAGGTTTACACTACAAGGAAATAAAAGCAATATGACTAATATTACATATTCTAATGTAGGTTTGAACTATAAGTCTGCCCCATTAGGTGTTCAACAAATTTCTCAATTAAATATCTCAGTCTTTTGACTGATAACTGGTAACTGCCACATTGCAAAGGCACATCACTGGCTGAGAGTTTTAAGTGAATAGGGGTCAAACAATATGTCAGGTTTGTAGATTTATACTATATAAGGCTATGTATGACTAGACAGGTTGGGGCATACAAAAGTTGTGAGTTGTTCCAATCCCATTTTGTAAAGCCATTTCTCACTTTGAATGACCCAGCCTACAGCTCAACAATCTAGTTTAAAGGCAATTTGAGAAAAAAAACATTTTTGTTAGACAAAATAGCTTAAATTAAAATATGTATACAAAGTATACAAACTTAGGTGGCAAAATACCATTTAAATATATACAGTATAGACAAGATTCATTTTTAAACACATTTTTGAAAACATTTCCATTTATTCTTCATGACACCACTTAAATGACATTGTTCTAAAACATCTTTCATGTACACAGAAAAGAAGAATACATGTGTGACAAGAGCTGTTTTCAAGTAAGTGTTCATGTACCTGCATCTTCACACTCCTAGCCAATACCTGGTTTGATAGAGATTATACTGTATTTCTAAAATACCACAGACAAGCTTTCCACAGTGATAAGCTCTTACTACTCTCCTTGAATCTCTGTCTCTTTCATTTTTCTGTACCGCTGTCTTCCCACCCTACAGAAAGAAATGTAGGACAGTGTATGACACTATACTTTTTATTTCAGTCTTTTACTTTTCAGAGTAAAACTGGAGCTTCCTGAGTAATACCATATTTTCTAGCACCAGGACTATCCTGAACATCATTTTACAAACACTTATTGGTATTACCAAACAAGTAGTTGAATATTGAAAGTAAAGGTTACCAATTTTCAGGTGATGAATGGAAGCAAGTGCAGCCAAAGTATATAAAAAAAACAGAAAGTTTAATATAATTTAATATACAATACAAGAAACACAGGGGTTATTATACTAAACATAAAGATTCTCTACACCTGGGACTGGAAACATGAAACAGCTGACGGGGGCGTGGCTAAGACGAACACGAGGACAAAACAAAACACAGACACGTGGAACCACACGAGGGCGTACACGTTACACTCAGCTGAGCTCAAGCTATAATCACCATAGCTTCATAACTGGCACTGCTATACTCAGCTGTTTAAGATAAAACAAATTGTTTTTCCTCCATGATGTACAAGCTTCTTATGGCACATTTGCACTGATCATTTTTTTTACTAATCATCAATTATTTTACAGTGCTCGTATGGTTTCTTGAGCACCAGCATTCTTTATGTCCACTACTACAGCACAGTATGGTAGTCACAAACACTTTTTGGGCAATTGCTTGATGAACGTTTTGCCAGAAATGTAACATTTGTACAGCAAGTTGGTCCCTTCAAGACACATGACTCTAGGTCAACTTATTTGTCAAATAGCGCAAACTAGTATAAATGAATAATGTCAATGCAAAACTCTAGCGCCTCACTACTGACACGAAAGTTCAAACTTCTGTCCATTTGAGGGGCTGCATCTAGCTTGTTTTGAGATCTCAAAAACTGCTTAGGCATGGCACTGCCCACTACATCTCTCACTGGGTGACAATGAGACAACCAGTTAAGTTTGATGACAGAACACTGTTTGCAAATGGCATTATGTGATACAAATCACTTCATGAGATTCATCAAAGCATGTGCATCAATTTGAAAGCAGGCATGCCCAATATGTATCCCAATACGTGACACTTTGAAGTCTGTTATATGGTGTATCACTGGTCAGCTGTGATTGCCATGACACTTCACTACCCTTCACCCATTAGGGGGTTAACAAATGACAGGAGACACATAAAGTGTTAATGAGCCCCCACACTGTAGATGCTTTTGCAAACAGATCAATGGACCTTTAGATGGATCATTTGTCTCAGTGGAACAATACACAAAGTGCATCTGTTATATACAGAATGTTAAGATTAACTCATTTCAGAATGTCCATAAACCTACAGGCCTACAGTGATCTCATGGACATTAACATGAGCTAATGTGAGAGAGGCCTGTAATTGCTTAGAAGTTACCAGGGGTTCCTTTATGAACTTGTGTACTACTATATGTGTACTACTATACTACTACTTGTGTACTACTATACTACTAAAGTGATTTTTCTTGGTCAAGCACTCCTGGATAGGTCCTGGTTTTGAATTTTTCTACTTTTGTACACAATCTGTCTGACTATGGCTTAGTGGAATAAAAACACTTAAGGGGCAGTTTTTTGTCTACTTTCTTACCTGAGCATCTACAACTCTTGTTCTGAGGTTCTCAGAACCCAATCTCTTTCGCTCATGCCATGATACAACTGTGTTTTATAGAGATAATTTTCATATAGAGACCATTTTCATTACATTGATTGGAAAACACCTCAGCTCACTCTGATTTCATCTTCAAATGAACTGTTAAACCTTACAGTTTACGACACTTTTGTCACTCACAGATATGTAATATTGCATCATTTTTTTCCCATATGAAGGACTACGTCTAATACATGTTGTCTTCTGTGTCTTACGTGAAGTGAAGAGAAAGTGACTGTTTATCATTGTGAACACACTTAAGCACCACAACGAAATGTGAACTCTGCATTTAACCCATCAAACGTGCATACGTGGAGCAGCGGGCAGCTACCAACAGCACCTGGGGAGCAGTGTAGTGGGACGGTACCTTGATCAAGGATACCTCAGTAGTGCCATGGCCGGGACTCGAACCTGCGACCTTTAGGTATCAAAGGCAGAGTCTTAGCCACTAGGCCACCACTGCCCTACCTACTTTTTTATCTACTTTTAGGACATGTGCAGGTCACATTTAAACAAAAACACAGAAAATGTTGAAAAACTTTCAACCACCACTATATTTTAAGACAGCCCTGACAGTTTCATTCAGTGATCCTCCTTTTTAGATTATTGACACTAAGCTCATATTTCGCTGTGCTAAGCAGATAAGTTCATTATGTTGGAGCCTTTGAGCAGCATGTTTCAAATGTTTGGGCATTTGACCTTAAAATCTACATGTATTATTAATGCAATCAAAAAAGGTAGGGAAAAAAGCTGTGCTTAGCACAGCAGACCGGCAATGCTGACCTAAACTAACAACTAGGTCAAGAGAGAGCGAGAGCGAGAGAGAGAGAGCGAGAGAGAGAGAGAGAGAGAGAGGGAAGCAGTGATTATGCATGATTGACTAAAATGCGAAAGTCCTTAACCGCAAAGCAAACTCCTCTTAAAGGAAAGAGAAAAGAGGGTTCACAAATTTGTGTGAACAGTGCAGAAAAGAATGCATTGAATAACTGTAGCAGAACGTATTAACATTAACACAGAACTTGATGTGGCTGCATCACTGTGTTAGAACTTCAGAGTTCTTTGCTTTTAAAGACTCCGATATGCTGATTGATTGGCATTGATTCTGACACACAGGCCAGGCACCACACACAGCATTATCAGATCCAGGGGGATAGGGTAGGGGGTGGGAGGGATGCTTGCACTGGGTTCAGTCCTTTCTGCATGTGGCCCTGGCTAAGGTCTGGTCCTGAGGGGCCCAGGGGTCCTGAGTCATCACACACACTCAGCAACAGCAATTAATAATGTTGCCTTCCAGTAGCTGCACAGACAGAATGCAAAAAGCACACCATGACACTTTCTTTTATTGTCATAAACAGGTTCAGTCTGGACAGGTGTGTGGATAGGTTTATGAGGATAAATCTTCTCCTGTGCTTACTTGAGCTTACTTATCATTGCCACATAATTATTAAGATATCAGGGATATCAAAAGTACTCAGAGAACACTGACTAGTTGCATGTATATTCAGAGACGGCACTTTTAGCCTTGGTAAATTGTATTTAGTGCAGCACAGTATGTCAAAGGAACCCCGTGGCATAGGCAACATAGGCAGTTGCCTAGGGTGCAAAATGCTCAGGGAGCACTGAAAATTCTGCCATTTTTTGTTACCCATAAGTGGAACCAAGTTGGTGTGTGTGTGGGTGTGTGTGTTCCTGGTAAGCTCATTGTCAGGGCCGGTCCTGCAATACGTGTAATGTAAAAGTTTTTATACTCATAGTTTCTAAATATATATTTTTTAACCTGATGTTTTGTCTCTTCCACCTTAAAACTGGAACAGTGTTTTTTCTTTTATTTGTAACATTGTGCCCACTTCAAGCTGAAGCCTATAAATCAAGTCTCTGTTGTTGATCAGGCAAACATGGGGCAAGACGCAGCAGAAATGCATGTGAACACACATGCCCTTTTTCACAAAAATGCAACACTGCCTCAGAGTGTAAAATGATGTGATATGGCTGCGAAGGAAAAATGGTAATTTGATCACATTTTTAATTTGACAGATAACGATGCGGCTTCAAAGAGAAGATTAACATAATTAACACATTCTGCTCTGATTTAAGGTCAAGTTTCTTCAGCCAAACTTTAACCTCAGTTTTTATAAGAGCCAGTACACTGGTCTTAGAGCATTAGAAAATACTTAAACAGTTATAATAAGGTGTGGTGAATGTTTGTGTGTGTGTGTGCATGTGTGTGTGTGTGTGTGAGAGAGAGAGAGAGAGCGAGAGAGAGAGAGAGAGAGAGAGAGAGAGAGAGAGAGAGAGA
>JBBPDA010109348.1:0-10362 GCA_037974385.1 Arnoldichthys spilopterus
GTGTTGCCCTGCGATGGGTTGGCCTCCTGTCCTGGGTGTACCCTGCCTTAGGCCCGCAGTCAGCTGGGATTGGCTCCTGTGACCAGCAAATGGAAGAAGCGGTTGGAAATGGATGGATGGTTTGACAACTAAATGTTAGAGGTATTGAGTCACAATTTCATTAAAGTAACATATTCACTGAAGTGTGGGCTTAGGCTATTTTACCAGCCTCTGTGAGGGAGTTCCAAATTCAGTCAGTTACAGAATGTAGTTCATTTTGGAATTATTAACATTATAAATTATTAAACATATTAGCAATTTTTTTGTGTAATAACATTATTTGGATAGCCCACTGTAGATGCTTTGTAGATGCTTATTTTTTAAAACATATAGGTAAATATCTACTAAATGTAAATAAACTGAAGTAACTAAAGTTAAATCAAAAAAGTTCTATTAACATTAACACAAAATTTTAATCCAATCCTTAACCTAATGCTACAGTAATCCAGTTTCACCAGATACTTTGTTAGCAGTTCAAGTAACTGTAATATGTATATAATCAATAGAAAACCATCAAAATAAAGTGTGGCCAAAAAGGTGCAGAATTATGATGGTTTAAGATCGCAGGCCTTATAATAACTTTATTTTAATAATGGTAGTGCTTGAAAGCTCAATAAACAGCTCTTTGGCTCCCAGATGGGAAGTACTTTACAAATCAGCACTATGTGAGAAGGTACACAGGCCAGTAGTGTAATAAACATCAGAAAGTGTGAGTAAGCCTGTTGTTTGCTGCATGTTTGTTAATGTGGAATGAAAAGGAGCAGAGACAGTAAAGTGGAGGCGTCTTACAGTCTACGGTCTGATTGTACTGTTTTTTTCCAGATGTTTAAGGGTGTTTGCAGATGTTGGACACCTGGCTCACTGTGTGTGTGTGTGTGTGTGTGTGTGTGTGTGTGTGTGTGTGTGTGTGTGTAGAATTGTGAAACAGTGTAATATATTGGTATGGATAACAGTCATTCATCATGAGTCATTTGTGCTTTTGGAACAAAGGGAGGGACAGTATTCATATCACAACACATTCTCCTCCTCAAAGACAAAAGTGCTTCAGTTAACATCACAACCAAGAATGTTATGTAATTGAGGCTAAACAGTTTGTCAGATACACATAAATACTGAAACCATCAAAAAAGACAAGCAGCATCTTCTCTTCCTTCCATGACTGTCTCAGTTCCCCATTCAAAGGAAAGGTTTATAGGTTTATATTTCTGCCCCTGAGGTGTTTCCACTGTTTCTCTGGATGACTGGGCTAAATTATGCTCTGTCTACCCCTAACGCTATCCCTGATGAATAGTCAAAGAAGAGTCTGAACGAACAACAACAAAATCAAAATCAATCAATCAATCAATTATATACACAATTTTCACTTTCAGACCATTCATGCAGGCTTTCATGTCACCTGCAGATTTTTTCTTGGCATCAATTTCTTTTGAAATCACAATGGGCAAAAAGAAAACCTCTTTAATGCATTTACATGAAGTTTAACATTTCGGAGGACCAGATATTTCCCATAATTCTGCAGACGGAGGGTGAAAACAGTAGCAGCATCGATGTTTCTCTGCCTCTTTTGCTGTATTAGGAGGATGTTTAACACTGGGAGGTCAAGGTTTGGCTCTAATAAATAACCACTAATCCATATTTCACAAACCCAATGAAGAATAAACATCAAAGCCCACAGGTTAAAAACCCTCTAGGCTGCCTGATTATTGCCCACACATACAATTACAGTCTGGGCTGCTGGCATTGGATAGAGGCAAACTAATTTAAAAATAACCTCATATTGAAGTCAGACGAACACCGCTACGAAACCCAACTAAATGAATAGGTCGCTCAGAGCACAGTCATTTATCCAAGATTTGAACAGCCGTGTGGACCGGGACTAAGTCATCAAATGCTTACCTGATTCTGTATTAGGTTGTTACAGTCTGCAGATGTAAAAAGATTGATTTGACACTGAAACACATACTGATGCTTAAGAGGAACTGCATGTTTGCTACCTCATAGAAAGTTAGGGTGTATGAGACACTGTTTCACCCCAAATATACAAGTCTGACAATGCATGCCATTCTCAAGTTTGAATAAAGTTCATCCTATGTGATGGCTTTTACTACTTTTTTAACTAAAGCCACATTAGCCTTGTAGCCCAAGTTCCAAAATATATAGTCCGTTTGGGTGATGAACATGTTTCAGCACATCATCTATATTATGATTTTTTCTGCCAAACTCTTGCTTTGACCTCAGTAACCAAAATAACCATTTTTTCCAAGTATTTTCCTCTTTGGGTTTTGAAAGCCATCTCCCATTAAAATGTTCATGTTTCCCATCATCCTGGTGAAATTCAGTTCCCACAAACAGTTGGCCAAACATACACAGTGTCTCTCTCTTTCTGATGTGCACACACACGTCAGTCTCCAGGATCTTGTTGAGAGAATCTGATGATGGGTGAATAAGAGATGCTGACAGGGCTATAAGAGCTGTAAGGGCTTGTGGAAGCACTAGCAGGTTATAACTATATTCCTCCACCTCTGGACTCTGCCTCCTTTCCACTGCAGCCCAGCGGTCATTGCTGCTCTGGCCTTTAGAGTGTGGCCAGCGCCCACCACAGAGCATGTTTATTGGCTGCAGGAATGTGCACTATTTGGTCCTGTCCAAAGCAGCCTCGGCGGTCAGGATGTGTACAAACACACAGCATAATGGCCTGGCCTGTAGATTCCACATGGGGTCAGAGCACTGGGAGGGGCCGCTGATAACGTGGAGAAAGATGCAGGTTTGATTATATTAGCATTCTACTTATGTTAGATGGGCTACCTAACCAGAATGTAATAAATCTGAAAAAAAGCTGTGATTTGTAATTTCAGTGAAACATTTATTTATCAGAAGTACAAATAAATTACTTTTAATGTTTTCACTGACCAATTCAAGTTTGTTTTGTAAAAAATAAACACATTTTGAATTTGATGTATGCAACATACTCAAAAAAGTTGGGACAGAGGCAAAATAGTTGAGAAGGTAGAAAAAAGTTGCTGGAATGAAATGTGAAACATTCCACCAAAATCAGGTGAACTGGTAACAGGAAAGCATTTTGTGACTTAATATATTAGGGTCACCGACCCAAGGCTTAGTCTCTGCATGCAAAGAGTGGTGTTGGCTCACGACTTTGTGCCAGATTTTATGTGAGAAGTATTCATTAGTTCAAAAAGAACAGAAAGATGAAGAATCTTTCTCCATCTACAGTACATAATATTGTGAAAAAGTTCAGAAAATCCAGAGAAATTTTGGTTTGTGAAAACCTGTTGTTTTACATTGGTATGGTTATGTTGTTATGTTGCTATATATGTAGTTTTGTGGTGCTGTGTTTATGTCTTGTGCTAACTGTATATGGTTGAAATGACAATAAAAGCCTACTGGACCTTACTTGATTGACTAGTAAGGCCAGAAATCACTAATGTCATCATGCTACTATGATAAATATAGCCACATGGGCTTGGGAGGACTTCAGAAAAACTTGAGCAAATTAAACTTGTACTCTGGGTTCCAGCTTATCTCAGATTGGCTGAAAGATGGTCAGATGAGTGCACATTTCTGCTTGTTTATGGGAAGGTTAACCATGTCAAGGATGAAATGATTGTTACCAGTAAGAGGTGCAAAAGCCAACATGTCATGTTATGGGGGTGCATCAAGTGTCCATGGTGGGGGCAACTTGCATATGTGTGGAGGTCCCACTGACGTAGAGGCGTATACTGGGTTTTTTTACCTGGTGGTCCATGGTTGTTTTAACAAGACAATGCCAGACCCTATCTGAACATGATATAACAGCGTGGGTTCTTGACTGGCCTTGTCCAGATCTGTTGTCCACTGACAATGTACATCACATCATGATGAGGAGAACTGGGCAAAAGTAACCATGAACTGTTGAGTGTTTTATTAAGCAAGAATGGGCAAGAATTCCCCAGTCAAATCTAAATGGGGTTTGTATATCATTGAAACATTATTTCTCTTTCTCTTTCTAAAATACTTGTACATCCATTACCACAATCACCTCATATGTGTTGTGGTTAAAATTGTAAGTGCTCATATTTGGGGCAACACTTCCCCACACAGTTCCCTTTCTCCCATAATTACATGATTTCCATTGTTTCCCAGTACTGAAGAATTAATAGGATTCATAACAAGTCTACAGTTTAAGAGGTTTGAAACATGACAGACTAAATGGCAATTACTTTAAAAAGGGCTAACTGGAAAATCAGACCCAAACAATGCTGGACTGTGTAGAAAATGAGCACAGACTACTAGGTCATGTATGAGATGCTAATGATGAACTGAAATCTAATAGCTGGTGGGTAAGTAATGACCATGCCAGTTTCAGTAAGACTGTGCGGATTCATATCCTGTGTCAATGTCCTGCTTGTGGAAAGCCTAAAGGAGAACACAGTAAAGCAAACTTTACTTGGAAGCCTATTGTGCGTGTTGAATAGAGCTGCTTTATAAGTGCTAACATGGCGCATGTATTGGTCTGGTAATGAGCGACTCACCTGCCCACCCTCACTGTGGTAGTATGAGAAATGTAGGTCAGTGTCTCAATACAGAGCCATGGGTGTTACAATATTATTTTACATCTCACAAAAATAGGAATTTGTGATGGAGAGAAAATTTATAAAGGAAATATGCATTTATAGCATTACCTAAGGAAAAAAAAACCCTGTGTCCTAAACCAATCTGGGAGATATATATATTTGTGTGTGTGTGTGTGTGTGTGTGTGTGTGAGATGGGGTAAAGGTTAAAGCATAAAGGTTGTTTAGGGAATCTAGTGTTTTTCTGTTTAAAGCTGCACAATTTGTAAAAAGGGTTTTCTTAGTAGATCCGCTCAGCGCTAATCAGACATACTTGTTTCTGTGCAGGACAAGGTTTTTTTGTGAACACATTTTGAACCAAAATGTAGCTTCAAATAATGCATTTGATAGAAGCATAGGGGTACTGTATAAAATCTAATGTTGAAAAATGACTGAAAGATTACATATTGCTAATGACATGATGTACAGTCTTGAATATAAATTACATATTGTCATAAATAATCCTGTGGGCATTTTTTAGCATGCAACCTCTTGATTGGACTTGAAACATTATTTTTAGCTTTGTTTTTATATTTCAATATTTCAGCTCAGTTCAGTCATTCAGAAGTCTAAAACTAAAAGGCAATTTTGAGCTAACTTTTAAAAATCATTTCTAATGAAAATAATAAAGAAAATCTTTAAATTTTGGTAAGTTTTAACTAAATCTAAATCTACGGTTTAGTTAAATTTTTTGAATGGAAAGCTATGACGTGAGTTGGCAAGGAAAGTCCCTTTTAATAATGCTTTTAATTATCAGTGTTATATTAGTATTTTTAAGCATTCTTTTTGTTGCTTTGACAACTGTTATTTATAAATCATGTCAGTAACAGCATTTAGGTCTGAATCTCATTCTAAGGGAGAGTGAGACCTGGCAGGTAACTTGTTTACCACTCTCACACGCCATGTTGACATGGAAACGGCGCTCTCCAGATAGAGAGCAAACTTTGCCAAGGCCACTGAGAGAAGAGAGAAAGACACACAGAGAGACAGACAGACAGACAGAGCTGTTCTAGGTCATTCATCCTCACAGGTCACATAACACACGCACAGCGTCTCACACACTCCCGCTCTCATTAGGCAGCCATCTCAAAGCCAGAGTTTGTTTTTCCTCTTTAACGCCGAATGAAATGTGCTGTAAACTCTCAATAGTGGAAAAATGCCTCCATGAATATAACTTTTCTATCACTGCTGTTTGTCAGGAATTCAGCCTGAATGAGAGTGAATGATGTTTTTATTTTAAAAATTGTTTTGATTAAATTTTTTCCAAAAATGAAAACCAGGGTCATTTTTTATAAACAGTTTATCCATCACTTTGCTCATAAACACCCAGAAAGCTGGGGAAGAAAGAAATGCTAGGCTTAACATGGAGGAAGGCTGAAACATGGCAGCCAGGCCAGTCTAGGCATAGACCAATGAAACCTGTAGCTATAAAAACATTTGCTGGCCAGCCAAAGAAAAGCGCTATCTGGGGAGAAATCTTGACCTTTCATTTCCGCTGGCCCCACCAAAGTCCCTAGGGGACAGGTGTACAGGTGGGGGCCTAATGTTTGCTGGGCCTAAAGGCATTAAAGAACCCATATTCTGCATTTTTCTTTTTTTTGCTCTCTGATATCTACACACTTTGTTGTTTTAATGAATCAAAAACATCATCATTTATTTTCTATGACCATTTATCCCTTAGAATTATGGCTGTTTTTGTAACCTAACTTTAAGATACAGTTGTTTTTAACCAGACGTTTACATACACTGTATAAAAAGACACACAATCTTTTTTTCTTACTGTCTGGCATTAAATCATCCTGTTTTAGGTCAGTTAGGATTACCAAAATCATTTCTATTTGCTGAATGTCGGAATAATGAGAGAGAGAATTTTTTAGAGAATTTCAGTTTTATATTCAGTATTAGGAATCTTGACTCTTATACCAGGATATGAAATAATATAGATAATGTTATATATGAGTAGGTAGCTGGACTAGCATAGTCAGATGTCCTAGTTATTATCTTGTTAACATGTCAGTACACCAGACAAGAAAAAGTGCTGTTCATATACCAGTCAGGTGACATCAGTTAGTTAAATGGTGGTTCTGTATTCTGTTAGGTTCTGTTTCCTTGCATATATTTTCCTGGTGAGCTGACACTCCTTGGGGTCAATTTTTTTTTGTCGAAAAGATGCTGAAGTGAAGGGAAAATGTGACTAGGGAACCCTTGTTCACTTGCATAAGAAAGCATAATGTTTATGAGAAACAGCCAATCAAAGGAAACAAGAGGGTCTGTGAGATTTTGAGTTTAAGATACAAGCTGATGTATTTGCCAGTGATGGTGGCAGCCTGAATTAGAATTTGTTTCACGTTGCTGTGTAAGAAAAGGTTAATTATTTAACATCAGCTAGATTAGATGTATTCTCAGATATTGTGTGCATTTACTTTAAAGAGAGAAAGAGAGAGGTTGTGTGTGTGTGCTCATGTGACCCACCCACTTTCCCATCTGGGATGAGTGTGTGGGCACTAGGATGTGTGTACAATGTATCGAGGACATGCACAGATAAGAGTCTAAGCAGGAGGCGACCTTTGGCTTGAAACAAGTGTGAATGAGGTGTATTTCCCACCTTTTCTAAGGTCATGTTTATGCTTGACGTCACCATGCACTAATTCATAGTTAGCAAAATTGTGAAAATATGTGTGGCCTTATATTGTGTGTCTGTTTGTGTGTACATTAAGAGTGTACGTTGGCTAAGTGTACAGTAGGCCCACAGAGAGGGGTCTGTTTACTCGGACGCTGGGAGTGAGTAAGGTATGGACACTGTACAAGCATACACACACACACACACACACACACACAGCCACTAAAGGCAGGTCATTCGCCCTTATGAATGACCTGTCTCAGTCCCAGCATAAAGAATATCTATGCGGCAGCTAGAGCCCTGGCTGGTCATGTGACTTGTAAAGGACTCATTGATGACTATGTGAGCTGCTGGCTGGAGCGCTGCAAGGGGGAAGGTTGGCCAGCATGCTGAGGAGACAGTGACTATTTCACACTAGGTTACTTGGACACTGAGCCATATGGCCTACTCATATCACCTTCATAAATCAAGCCATGGCCTGTGAATGTTTTAGCGCTACGGCTAGCCTCAACTGACCCTGTTCTCACTTACCTGAACGTGGGGAGAACAGGAAAAGGAATTAAAGCCAGATATGAAAGGTCAACTATTTCAAATGACCTATGTATTGCACAAACCTGAGCTTTACTTTTTATACATAGCTACTTTTAGCTGCTACATGGCTCCAGTACTTGAGCTGACCAAAAGGAATAAGGCACATTGTAATTTTACTTAAAATATTAATTTTATTCCTGTCACAGCATGTCTGTTAGTTGTTACAGCTGCTTTAATAATCTGTTAACAGCATGTTTATTAACAGACATATGTGCCCATTCCTCACTATACTGCTCTCCTGGCATAATGTTTAAACATGGCTGTGCTGGCATGCTGTGTGACAACTTATACCTTTGGCCCAGTCCATATTAAATAGTAATAAGGCTTACAGAAAACAGTGTTTGTGCATTCTTGTGCATGTGTACATGTAAGGATGACGTGCCTGAATGTGTGAGGATGTGTTTACATCGGAAAGTTTATTTGCAGGGTGTTTGTGTGTCAGAGCATGAAGTGTGTGCTGGATGGGAGATAGGAGTTTATTTGTGGGGTGTTTGAGCATGTGCGTGTGTGTGTGTGTGTGTGTGTGTGTGTTTGTGTGTGTGTGTGTGTGTGTGTGTATGTGTGTGTGTGTGTATGTGTGTGTAGGTGTGTGTGTGTGTGTGTGTGTGTGTGTGTGTGCCTGTGTGCGAGTGCTTCCATGTGTGTTGATAGGACAGGGTTTATTTAAAGGCACCTCTCTGGTTGGGTCTCTCATAAGGTGTAACTCAGTTTAGCTAGTTGGGGTTTTTAAGGGTCCAAGCCAGCCATTCAAGAGTAGACACTGTATGTACTGTATCTCTCTCTCTCTCTCTCTCTCTCTCTCTCTCTCTTTCATTTCAGTTCATACATTTTATTGGTATTACTGCATTACATGTAGAGGCATAGCCAGATCATTTTTTACTGGAGGTGGGGGGTCTTGGGGACAACTAGGTCCAGCAATTCTATGGAGGTGGCAAAAAAAAAATCTTTCAAAGATTACAGTAGACTATTTCATATGCCAACAGATAGGGTGCATACTACCAGTACTCATACTTGTACCACACTGCTCTGTACAGGACATTGTTATATCCCCTGATGGTCAGTCGACCAAAACATTAGCAAACAAACCTAGTGATATTTGACACACTTGCCACAAATAATGACACATTCTAACACCTTGCATTAATTTAGGAAATGAATTTAATAATATTAGTGATTCAGTTATCACCAACTCACTTGATTTTACTGTAATTTTACTTTCTAGCTAGAGTTATCATTGTATCCTTGTATCCTTGATCAGTGGTTAGCCAGCTGTTACTGTGCATTACCTTCAAATTCCCCCACTGCTGTACTCTATTCACTTTGGTGGGTGATCCCTTAATATAAGTAGCCTATTGAAGCCATAAACCTTCCTGCACTACCTGGCTAGACCAAAAAGGCTAGGACTGTAAAGGGCTTGGCTAACAGTGTATTCACTCCTGATTTCACGTATTATAACCAAAGGAAGTACAAATTGAGGTAGCACAATATGATATGTGCTCCGTTCAGCACCAAGAGCATTAGTTAGGTCAGGTACTGATATTGGATGATTATTTCTGCGTCAGAAGCACCACACCAATTCATCCCAAAGGTACTGGAAGGATCACCTCTCATTCCAGAGGACACAGTTCCACTGCTTAAAGGTCTTTATACCCTCTAATTTATGCAGCTGCTCCAGAACATCACATTCTATTGGCAGTGCTTTTCTATTATGCAAGCTGTGTGTGCACAATTGAACACCTGTGTCAGCAATGGGTGCACCTTAAAGTGTAGAGAAAGCAATAAGCTATATGCATTACAATACTTTTCCCATAGTTAAGGGGTGTCTTTATGACATGAAACAGCCTGTGGATTACTGCTATTGGAAAATGTCAGCAAATGCAATACTATAAAATGTGCCCATTAGCAATACATAATTTATTACTAAAAATAATCACAGTAAAAGTATCTTCCTAAAGCAATTTAGTTCATTACCAATATACTATGGTTACCTAGCAACATAGCAGTCAAACTTTATTCCATACTTCCATACCTGGTATAACCAGTGTATATAATGTATATTCTATATGTTAAACAGGGAAACTGTACTTACATTTAATTATGAGTGAGTCAAAATCTCACTTAGTTAAAAGTGGAAGAATGGAGTCAAAAAGTGAAAATAAAAAGTATTAACACTTAAGCATACTCTAATATATTAAAAATGTAGATATTTTAACAAATAAAATGTAAAAAAAAATTTAGCAGTGACTAATGTGCCAATTAATTGTTGATTAAATGTTTTAATGAAAACAATGCATTTAACAAGACCTTTTTTTTTGGGATAAGATAAATATAAAAATATTTGGCCTTTAAGATTTGCAACGGGGACGGCACGATGGTGCAGTGGTTAGCACTGTCGCCTCATAGTGAGAAGGTCCTGGGTTCGATCCTTGGGTTGGCCACAGGTGCCTTTCTGTGCGGAGTTTGCAAGCTCTCCCCGTGTTTGCGTGGGTTTCCTCCGGGTGCTC
>JBBPDA010109349.1:0-10362 GCA_037974385.1 Arnoldichthys spilopterus
AAAACTCCCTAGCAGTAGGAAGAAACCTTGGGAGGAACCAAGGCTCAGAAGGGGGAACCCATCCTCTTCTGGTTGACCCCGGATAGCAAAAACAAACAAAAGAAAAGAAAGAAAAATAACAAAATATATAAATAAATATATATATATATATATGAGAGAGAGAGATGCTGAAATGAGGTTGCTAATGTTAATGTTCATGACTCCTTTATCTGAAGATTTGATACTTTTAGGAATTTTTAAGATATTTATGTGTAAATGCAGACAATCCTAAAGGATTCACAACCTTTTAAGCATCACAGTATGACAATTTGATCTACAAACACTGGTTTGAGGCAAGAACTGTTATCATGCACTTTGCATGATGCTAGTTGGTTTACGTAAGCTTCCATTACTTAGCTACAGCCTCTTAGCTCCAGTGAAAACCTTCAGACATCTGACATGTAATGAACATCTACTGAACATCTGCATTTGGTCTTTGTTCTCTGATGTTTTTCTAGACTTACCACCACACACAACATCAACAGTTCCTTTTGCATCGGATCGCCCAAGCAGTATCAGTTGTGCACAAACCAGGTAGGGCACAGTCTTTGGCACTGTTTTACCCCCCAAGTGCTGGGGTTTTCTGTGTATAATTAAACAACATGCAGAAATAATGTGAATCGTGTATAAGATTTGGCCTCTCTGGAATATTCCACCAGAGCCAGCTGGCATGCCTGTACATTCTCACACGTGTTAGTTTAAGGCTGTAATATCTGCAAGCTGTTTGACATGCTGCCTACTCTCTGAGCTGCGTCTTTATTGATGTGTGGATCCATGCCTAGCCGTGCCCCAACAGCAGAATCAGCTTCAAACAGCACCAGTGTTCCCAATTCAACGCCAAAGCCTTCAGCAGGAAACATTACGAGTGGGTTCCCCTCTACCCAGGTAAAAAGAAAAGTGTGTGTGTGTGTGTGTGTGTGTGTGTGCATGCAGTGATAGGAAAACTCATAAACCCATATTTATTTACAACAGAACATAGAAAACATATCAAATGTTTAAACTGAGCTGTACCATTTTAGGAAAAAAATAAAAAGGCATTTTTAATTTGATGCAGCAACATGTCTCAGAAAAGTTGGGACAACAGTGTTTAACAGTTTGTATCATTTCCTCTTCTTTGAACAACTTCAGGACTTTTGGGAGAAGAATTTCGTCTTATTCTTGTCTGATACATGATTCTAGCTGCTCAACAGTCAACTGTCATTTTTGGTTTCATGGTGCCAGAGGTCAGTTCATCAGCTGGACTCTGAAGCCCTGCTGTTGTAATAGATGCAGTGTGTGGTTTAGCTTTGTCCTGCTGAAGTATGCCAGGCCTTCCCTGAAAAAGACATTGTCTGGATTGAAGCATGTGTTGCTCTAAAACCTCTATATACCTTTTAGCACTATTGGAGCCTTTCCAGATGTGCAAGCTGCCAGTTCCATAGGTACCCCCTCACACCATCAGAGTTTCAGGCTTTTGAACTGAGCGCTGATAACAAACATGCTTCCTCTCCTCTATATTCCAGAGGACACGGCGTCCATGTTTTCCAAAAAGACATTTCAATTTTGAATCGTCTGACCCACAGAACAGTTTGCCTCAGTACATTTTAAACGAGCTTTGGTCCAGATGGTGGTGTTTCTGGATCATGTGGCTTCTTCATGTGGAGCTTTAATCTGCGTGTGTGAACAGCACAGAGAACTGTGATCACGACAGTGGTTTCTGGACATGTTCCTGAGCCCCTCCAGTGCTGCCTGAGGGTCTGAAGATCACGGTATTGATGTTCAGTCCCTTGATGATGAAATATTCAAAGACTTCACAATTTTATGCTGAGGAACATTATTCTGAAATTGTTTTACAGTTTGTAGAGTTCCACAGTTTTTTTTTGCAGATTGTTGAACCTCTACACATCTTTACTTCTGAGAGACCACCTCTCCAAGATGCTCTTTTTATGCCCAGTTATGTTACTGAATTGTTGCCAATTAGCTGTAAAATGTTCCTACAGCTGTTTCTCTTAAGTACCACTTACTTTTCCAGCCTTTTGTTGCCCCTTCTCAAGTTTTTTGAGACTTGTTGCTGCATCAAATTCAAAATGGGCAAATATTTTTCATGTAATAGTAAAATGTCTCATTTTCAGCGTTTGATATACGTTGTGTGTGTGTGTAACCCTCTCTTTTCATCTCCTCTTGGCTTGCCTTTGTTTTCTATAATTCTATTTCTGACTCTCTCCTCATTTTTTGCTGTAACTATACACAGAATTTCCACTGATCTTCCACTTTTGTGGCTTTAGTCCAGCCATTCCAGCCTCATATCTCGCAGATGCGCACTTGACATTATTTTCAAAGCCTTTGGTCTCTATGGAATGAAAGGGGCCTTTCTGCAAAACAGTGAGGAACCTCTATCTCCAGTGGAGCCCTCCAAAGGCTAGATTTTAACGGCACCAATGATGTCATGTCTTGTCCAGATGATTACATCAGCATTTCCAACAAGCCGTGTGACCTCCAGTGCACCACTACCACAGGCGAAAGGCAACTTCTGGTTCCAGCTCGTGATGGGACCTTCTGCAGGGATGGGGTCTATAAGGGTGTCTGCATTGAGGGACATTGCCAGGTACTGCATGCCACACCGAACCAATGTAGGTCACAGTGATTTAAATGTCAAATACATCAATCAGCAGTTAGAATGATAGATATGTGATGTGAGTAACATTGATGATCTCGTTGCAATACCACCTGCCAAGGGTGGGACATTTTAGGCAGCATATGAACAATCTGTTCTTGAAGTTGATGTGTTGGAAGCAGGAAAAATGAGCGAGCTTAAGGATCTGAGGGCCAAACTGTGATGGCTTGACCACTGAATCAGAACATGTCCAATACGGTGGCTCTTGTGGTAGGTTCCTGGGATGCAGTTGCTGAAAATATACATGGAGACACTGGTTAAAAGGGGTCTGAACACACAGTGCACCACAGTTTGCTGCATTTGGAGCTGTATAGATCAGTCCAAGTGCGCACGAACCCCTGTTCACCACTGAAAACTCCAGGATGCACCATAGGAAGAAGATGGTGGAGGTAGTGTGATGCTCTGGGTAATGTTCTGCTGGGAAACCTTGGGTCCTGGTATTCATGGGAATGTCACCTTAACATTGTTGCAGAGCAGTTACATTCCGGTGTTTCCTAATGGCACTGCCTTCGTTTAACTCCCTTAAAATGCCCAGCAACACTGCAACCACTGTTCAGGAACAGATTGAGGAACATGACTGAGCTCAAGGAGTTGACCTGGCCTTTGAATTCTCTGAATCATGAGTCCATGGCACTTGTCAGATTTCATATCTTAATCTGCTGATAATGTCTTGGTATCAGATATCACAGCACATCTTCAGAGATCTTGAGTCATTGCTTCAACAGGTTAGCTCTGTTTTGGTGGCATGAGAGGGACCAACACAATATTAGTTGGTTGCAGTGATTACTTGATTGGTCTATACTGAATGCATGAATTTACACAGCAGTGAAATATAGAACAATAAAAATTTACACAGCAGTTTTATGTTCTCAGCGTGTTTTTTTTTTCAAGAATTTCATATTTTAGTAAAACCAAAATGTCAATACTTTATTTTCAATTTTTTTTACAGATACATTTCTTTTTAATTAACTTTAATATATTACAATGTTACAAAAACGATGCAGTTTGAAGTGCCTCTTCAAGACCGATGAGCATTTTTATGCCCTGACCTGCTTCAAAACAGACAAGAAAAGCTTATTAGCCCTTTCCAGTAAAAGAAGGTCATGCTGCGCAGCAACACCGTAGATTATCTCTTCAACTAAGCAGCCCAGTAAAGAATATTCCTGCTGTTTGTGTTAATAAATCGCTAATAGAATAATAACTAGCTGCTACCTATAAAGTTTAAAGGCCCTAAAGCCAAGTTCACACTACAAGACTTAAGCCACGATTTGCAGGTTGCAGAGTCGCCTTGGAAATCCCAAAGGCCTCGGAACAGATGTGAGTCGGCGGTTAATCTGCGATAAGTCGCTATGTGGGAACTACCCTGCGACGTGATAAAGGGCCTTGTTGGCGACTGGAACTGGATGTTGGGTGTGCCGAATATTCGTAGGAGTCATACGTGATTCACAATGAGCAACAGCCAATCAGAGGCATGTCTTTGGCGGCAGTATTGCTGTGCAAGCAGGAGAGGAAAAGCTGGAATACCACAACAACGATGATGGCGACCACAGATTCCAGAGCTCAGCGCTGCGGTTGGACGTACATCTCGCTCCGTCCACGTGCATCAACCTAATATTTCCCCAAACCCTTTTCTTCTTTTCCCGTTGAAAAGTCGTCAAACGCCAACAACTTGCAGTGTATGTTGCCGTCGGGTGTCCATGTTTACAGTGAAAATTTTGCGCTGGGATGTAGCGTAATGTCCTGTCTTAATTCACACATGCCAACACGTAGTTCGGCGACGTCCCACTGCGAAATATTGTGGTGTGTACACAGTCGTATGGCTGTGCGCGAGACACACGAACACTGTAGAGATCTGGGCAGTGTCGGCCATCTTGGAATCTTGGCTAAAGTCTAGTGTGAACTTGGCTTAAGGGGTTCAGTCTAAGTAGTTGTTGCTTCACACAGTCCTTGTCCTTCAAGTAAAATGGTTATTTCAGCTGTGGTTATTCAAGAAAAGCTAGGAACTGTCCTTTGCTCCATGTAGGTGGTGGGGTGTGACGGGAAGTTGTACTCCAGTAAAACCATAGACAAATGTGGCATCTGCGGCGGAAATGGAGACTCTTGTTACCGCATCTCAGGGTCTTACCGGAAAGGGATCACACAGTTAGGTATATCTTATACTAGCATTAAGAGGTCACAAACATCACACAGGCCATGTTTTCCAGTTCCACACTACTCAGGCACCTACAAGCCCCGTTTCCTGGAAAAGTTTTTTTGTTGTTGTTAAATAATGCAATAAAAGCAAGAATGTGTGAATTGTAAACTCTCTTTATAAAATAAAGTTAAAATAAAAGTTCAAAGAAAATATTTCCAATGTTTTTAAGGATCGACTTCAATTTTTTGAGTTTAAGCGTAATGCAAAGTGGTAAACACGCCTCCCAACGTTTATCTGTAAAAACATTGTAAAGTCTCAAAAAAAGATTTCCAATGTTTTTTTCAAATCATTTTTAATGTATTTTGTGAATGTAAGTGTAGTGAAAAGTGGTAAACATGCCTCCCAATGTATTCCAAAAAAAATTGAAGTTAATCTGTAAAAATATGTCTCCAATAAAAGTTAAAAGAAAATATTTCCAATGTTTTTATGGATCAAACTAATGAAAAGTGGTAAACACATCTCCAATTGTTTTTTTGAGCGTGTTGCAGGCGTTAAATTCGAAACTTGTTTGATCGGCCAAAAATATTGGAAATCTTTATCAGGTAAATAAACCCACCCCAACTTTTCTGGAAACGAGGTCTATAGATTCCATCACACCATCATCTTCCTATTAATCTGTCATATCATGTACTTTACCAACTAAAAAGCAGTTTGCAGTCATTAATTCACTCACATTTCTAACGTGATCCAGTTTATAATGCATAGTGGACTGGAGGTGTATCTATGACCTGGATGGGTAGCAATATTAAACCGTATTTGAAATTGTTGATATTTTGTGTGATCCATCAGGTTATGCATTTATAACCAATATCCCTATTGGAGCCACGGACATCCAGATCATTGAGCGACGGAAGACTGAAAACATCTTGGGTAAAATCTCCTGATTCCACTAATAAAAGTACCTCTATTGCAATACTTGGTTGCCAATAGGAGGTGAAAAGAGTTTAGCGTTTAGAGTAAACTGAGGACATGTGCCCCTTATTTTTGGTCCCTTCTAGCTTTGTCTGATGAAGCTGGTCACTTCTTCTTTAATGGCAACTCTGTGATTGACAATCCACGCAACTTCCACATAGCAGGGACAGTATTTAAGTACAGGAGGCCAGCTAACCTCTTCTCAGATGGCTTTGAGTACATTATGGCCCAGGGCCCCATCCAGCATGGACTGAACGTCATGGTAGGTATATAGGTATGTATGTTTGGTATTTTCTGTCATGAACGATAAGAAAATCGTTATTCAGATTATGCGCATACATTATTGACATTTTAAAATAAACCTATACATAAATCATGGAATTGTGCCAGAACTACATTGGAACTGTTGATTTCTATCGGAACAAGCGAACATCTTTAATACGATGCCTAAAGATAAAGGTGATAAAACAACAATGTGGAGACATGTGTTGTCTGTTTTGCTTAGTGCCTTCATGAGATCATGCATGGGTTGGTTGGAGGCTTTGGTGGACACAGAGGGCATCTTTATAGCAATATCAATTTTTATAGCACTTAGGAGGCCAGGAGGTGACTTGGAGCTGCTCGTAGTTATTGACTGGGTTATGCTACTGAGGCCATGAGGTTTGTTGATTGGTTGATGAGGAAAACACTAAGAAGCAGAGTTTTTCCTGGTGGATCTCCTTAACAGTGATTAGAAGGACTCCATTGCCCTGTTGGGCTCCCATATATGGGCTGTTAACAGACTGTGATGGCTGTTAAGGACATCAGAGAACACTTACAAGCCACAAGCATCTCAAAATGCACCAGACTGTGCATCACTGAATGGTTCTAGGAATGTTTTCATTACTTCAGTGGCTTGCACAGTGTTCTGCAGAGTCTTAAACATTGTATAAAGTCTCAAAATGTCATGAGGTGCTGCACTGAGTGTTGTCAGATCCCAATATATGTATAATATGTAATATGTAGCTAAGCTCTGTATCGGTTTACAAGTAGCGCATATGTTTACATGCAAATTGTCTTTTTTCCGCATCACGGTAAAAAATAACAGATTAACACAGATTGCTATAAACACTCAGCAAATTTCATATATTCATTAAAACAGCATACAAAAATAAGGGAAAATAATAATACGCATAAATAATATAAAAATATTTAAAATAATTTTTAAAATACATTAAATAATGAATAATAAAAAAATTCAATAATAAAAATAAATAACAATAAAAAACCAGTAAATAAAATGCAAATAATCATCAGATAAATATTATATTAGTAAAAAAATAAATAGTACCATCTTAAAAAAAATAAATATGTAACATAATTGTTGCAGAGCAAGTTGATATATTTATTATAATCAAACATTTCCTGGAGGGCTGGTGTCCTGCACAGTTTGGTAGTTCTACTCCTCAAACACACTCATTACATCTGCCAATTAACAAGTGAGCTGAACCAGATGTCTTTGAGCAGGGAAATCATCAAACTGTGTTGGACACCATCCCTCCAGGACCAGAGTTGCACACCTCTGCTCTAGCCTCTCTAGCCTGATTGGTACTAACTTCTCTCTTTGTTTCTGTTTAAAGTACTACAACCTCAACGGAAAGATGCCCCACATCACGTACGAGTTCACAGTCCCTCGGGTTGCAGAAGCTAGGACGGCCACCCCGGCCTCCTCCACCCTAGAGCAGCCTCAGCTGGGCAGCATCATGGCTGCTGCTCTCAAAGCCCCACCTGCTCTGGATCCTGCAGCCAACGTCTCTTCACAAGTTCTTACATTTGCCTGGAACGAGATTGAGGCTCTCAGGGAGGTGAGGAAGGAGGGGAACCACAGCACCCATGCTGTTGCTAAAGAAGGAGTGGAGGCACATGAGCATCCTAAAGATGTGCGGTGGAAACTCCAGGCCCCTCACAACCTCAGCAACACAACCAGGGGCCTGTCCTTTAGACCAGCTGAGCTCCGCAATGAGCTGGAGAGCAGTGCACGCCGCCATGAAGCAGAAGGTGGTTTTGGTGAGCACAGTCAGACACTCAGCCTAAAGGGTCCATACTTCAGCTTCTCACTCTTACAACTCACAGCTGAATTTGCTGTGGTTAATAATAATAATAATAATAATAATAATAATAATAATAATAATAATAATAATAATTCACCAGAAGAGGAGGAGCCTCATAGAAAGATCTTAAGTTCATAGAGTGGAGAAAGAGGAGCAATCACACAAAGACTCATCCAATTGCTTAGGACCCATAGCACTATAGGCTCTGCCTCCCGAGGTAAAAACCTTATCCGAGAGACCATGAATGCACTGCTGGTCATAGGTCTAAGAGAATGGGGAGGAGAACAGGGAGTGAAGTCTCAGATGTAGGCAGGAGCACAGTTATGTGCAGCCTTTGGTGTCACATTGTATCCCTTACTCAGCTTTGACCTACAGTGGTGCTTAAAAGTTTGTGAACCCTATATTTCTATATGAATGTGACCTAAAACATCAGGTTTTCAAGTCCAGCGTGTGCAGTCAAAAACCTTGTATCTCCAAAATGGCTTTGCAGGGCAAGGACCAAACCTTCTTAACTTGTAATTAAAGGTTAATGTAAAAAAAAAGAATATTTAAAAGTAATATGCAGCCTTTTATTTTAATCCATTCCTTATGAAAACATGATGGACACAATGTGTATTTTGAAAGTTGTTGTTTTTTGTCTAAATGTGTAAAAAAAGACAAAAATGGAGATACAAGGTTTTGGTACAGGGCCTGACTGCAGAAAAACGGTAAAGACAACGTAAGATATTTTGTATGTTCTTTTATCACATGCATAAATGAATGAATAATTCAGTCTATATTTGACCGTCTGTATTTTAATAGCACTGTTACGTTGTTGCAGTGAGTTATGGACTCTTGGCACTCGGAAAGTCTGAGTAACGGTGCCCCTTACATCTTGTGCCCTCTTGCAGGTTCAGACTCCAACCTGGTCGAAGGCGACTCCTCCAGCCTGAAGAATGACACGCAGGCCGTTAGCCCGTCCATGGTAAAGAGTCTGCTCTACGAGCTGCTGTCCCAGGCCGTGGGCCCCCGGCCGCCCTGCGCAGACCCCTCTGCCCTCTCCGACTGTGCCATCCTGAAGCTGAACTCCAGCTCCTCTCTGGAGAACAGCCTGGCTCTGGAGATTTACCACGGCAGCCTGGATCTGCACACCTCAGATGGCGAGCTGGTGCTGGGGCCGCACCCTGGCTCCCAGTCCAATGACACTGCAGGCCACCATGCTAACTTCCTCCAGCTCCACCAGGTGGAGCCGGTGCAGGCCCCTCATGCCGAGAGGTAAGAACTCGCCACGTTCAACACGCATAGATGGAAAATGGTTGGGTTTACTCCTGTTTAAAATGATCCCTTGTCAGAGTAAAGAGACAAACGTCCAAGAAAGCTGTTAGCGTTGCTGTAATAACCTTTACCGTATATTTCATATGTTTAAATGTAGCTCAAAGTGGTTAACACACACAAAAAAAGAGAAAAAATGTGTGTTAGTCATTTAAAGAAAGAGAATAAAAAAAACAAATATGTTTTTATGAAAGAGATGAAAAATAAATAAGAGAATAACAAAGAATAAATAATAATAATTATATATAAAATGTTTAGCAAGGTAATTAAACAGGAATATTAACACAGAAGTCAGAGCCCATTAAATTATAAAAAATATAGAGATAATTATTACATTAAAAAAATAATAATAATAACCTTTATGGTATCTTTCATATATTTAAATGCAGCTCAAAGTGCTTTACACACAGAAAATGGGAAAACATGATTATTTATATATATTTGTGTATGTATGTGTGTATATAGTATATAATATTAAAGAAAGAGAATTAAAAGATTAAAAATAAATAAGAGAAAAAAAGAATAAATAATACTAATTATAAAGAGGAATTTTAGAGTAAACTGCAGAGCTCATTAAAAAAACACAGATATAATTAATTCATTATTAAATAATAATAATAATAATAATTAATAATAATAATAACAACCCTAATGGTATCCTACACACACACACACACACACACACACACACACACACACACACACACATATATATATATATATATATATATGTGTGTGTGTATACAGTGGAAGAAATAATTATTTGACCCCTCGCTGATTTTGTAAGTTTGTCCAATGACAAAGAAATAAAAAGTCTCAGAACAGTATCATTGTAATGGTACATTTATTTTAACAGTGACGGCACATCAAAAGGAAAATTGAAAAAATATAAATAACTTTAAATAAATGATAGAAACTGATTTGCATACTTAGTGGCAAAACCCTTGTTAGGAAGCACAGAGGTCAAACGTTTCTTGTAATTGATGACCACGTTTGCGCATATTTTAGGAGGAATTTTGGTCCACTCCTCTCTGCAGATCATCTCTAGATCACTAAGGTTTCGAGGCTGTCTCTGTGCAACTCTGGGCTTCAGCTCCCTCCATAGGTTTTCTATTGGATTAAGGTCCGGAGACTGACTAGGCCACTCCATGACTTTAATGTGC
>JBBPDA010109350.1:0-10361 GCA_037974385.1 Arnoldichthys spilopterus
CTCTCTTTCCATGCTATTTTGAAAACTATTAAATTTGTTTGACGCCATTTACGTTCTAATTTTCGTGTGGTTTGTTTGAAGGCGCGTGTGTGATTGTTAAACCAGGGTGCAAGGGTACAAGGGTGCCCTTTTCCCTCTACCCTAATTCGAGTCGGCTTGTGGTCCATTGTAGCAGCACAGGTAGGCACGGGACCTCCTTCCTCTGGTCTTCCTCCTTCCTTACTGACGTGTATTTTCCAACTTTTTTTGGCGCAGGGCCCCTCAACTCGACTGGTTTTGCAGTCAAGTTTTGAACCGTAGTCTATTTTCCTTGCAAACATGGCAGGGATGGTAGTGTTCCTTAGCTCCCATTGCATTTGGGTCCTGTTCTAAAACCCACTGTGTCCAGTGTAGGAAATTACATGGAACAGAGAAACGGGGTTTCTAATAAAGTGGCCAGTGTGTGTAAGTACATGGAACAGAGGAATGGGGTTTCTAATAAAATGGCCCAGTTTTTACCTCTTCAGTTAAAATTTAGTCTTGTCGGCCTATGACTCTCTTTTCAGTGGATATTCCTGTTGTTTTGGAGACCACCTGCATACTGTGTGACTTCAGCGGGCTCGGTAATAAAATACAATAACGTTTACAAGATAGAGGCATCTGGTTTGGAGCTAATATTCATCTCCAAATGCTTAAATATTAAGTCATAGTTTGGCTCATGTCCCCACCCTCTCCTCATGTTGTCCACCCAGCTTAATATCACTCATTCATCACATAACTCAGTGTTCCTCACACCCTAGTGACCCTATACTTCACAAACTTGAATCAATAAAGTGGGCAGGCACGACAGAGTCCAAAAGGCAAGTAATATGAAGCAGATGTCCATTTTACAGCTGATTGCTCTAGCAATTCAAAACATCCCCAAGACCCTCCTGGGAGGAGCTTTGATCCAGATCCAGATCCAGATGAGGTCATTCCAGATTCGGTTCTGACCTCATCATCACCCTCCTTGCAGACAGGTTAGACTACACCCTGGTTGAGTCAGGGATTAAGAGGGCTAACAGCATTACCTAGCTCTGTGACACGTTCTGCCTGCAGTATGTCTCCATATCACATAGCAGATTATTTCACTCTGACTTGTAAATAGTTCCCTACATAAACACTGCGCTGGACTCTTAGGGGCAATTAATTCATTGATAGGGGTGAAAAAGTAGCCTAAAAGCATAATTAAGTGCACTGCAATAAAATAATAATGACCCAAGTGTTGAATAAGCATTCCACAATGAATTTGAGTTTAAAAACTAGTATTGTGTTCAAAACCTTCTCCAGCATTAAGTTCACCATAGAACTACAGTGGATTTTCTTAGTACATCCAGCATCTTTCAGCACAGCTGCTTCAACATATGTGTGCCAATGAAGCTACTGTGAGGCTAAAAAACAAGAACTAACCAATTAGAGCCATTAAGAAAAGTGGCAGTGGTGGCCTAGTGGTCAGGACATTGCGCTGGGGACCTGAAGGTCACAGGTTCAAGTCAGACACTACTGAGGTACCCTTGAGCAAGGTACCGTCCCACTACTCTGCTCCACGTCTTGGAAGTCGCTTTGGATAAAAGCGTCAGCCAAATGAATAAATGTAAATGTAAGAAAAGGACTGGTATGTCCAAGGAAGATGAAGACTGACAATAACAGAAGAGACCTGATTAGTAAAGAAAAATCCCCACAGCATGTTTGTGCCTTTTCGTGACTTAACTTTTTTAAGTAGAAAAATAAAAGTCTGGAGTCTGGAGTCAGGACGGGTGGACAGTGTCAGCACAAGTGTAAAATGTAACTGTGATAGAATCCTGTACAATTATGTTCCCTAACTAAATCTACTGAAGGCAAACCCTTAAGGGGACCACCCCAGTGACCACCCCAGTGACAGCGACAACTGAAAGGTTCAGGGTTTTTTGAATGAATGGTATGAAGCACAGGAAATCCTGAAAATAGTTTTGTTACTATAACAAGCGCAAAGTTAGATATGCATGTAAAATATACTGAGAATATTTGATGTTACATTTGCTGTGGCCATATGTAACAGTTTGGCTATGGCAACGTTTTGGAAATAATCTCCTAGATGATACTAATTGCAACAGTATGGATGTTTCCTGTATGGGTAAATCCCTCTCCTGACAATACACATCACGACAAAAAGAAAATCTGGTCTACACACCGTATTGCAACAAAAAAGAGAGGTAAACATCTGTCCAAACTGTACATACATGTAAAAAAATGAAAACATTTTTTATGTAAAAAACTGAATTTTTGTGATCTAAACAATAGATTTTTGAGGAGGACAGATTCCAGTCCGATGATAAATGGGCTTCTTTCTTTCTCCTTTCCCTTCCTTTTGCCATATCCAAGATCTAGGAAGGTTCTCACTCCCAGTGTGTGGATTAGGCCAAGGGGAAGTGGTCGGTTTCAGGCCTGCAGTGCTACAGCTTTGTGCTTTATCTTCTCTGTATCACCTGATCATTTCACTATGAGCCAAAGGGTTCGCTTGCGCAAAGAAAAAGCTAAAGATTTCTTTGGAACTGCCTGTTCCTGAGCTACAGGAAGTGAGAAAGTGCTTAATTTTGTCGGAGCTGGAATCCAACCCCAGTGCTTCAGCATCTGAGCTTCTGCATCTGGTTCTCCCTGTTTAAGCATTTTCCAACAACCTCAGAAAAACACAAAACAGAGAGAGAGAGAGAGAGAGAGAGAAAGAGAAAGAGAGAGAGAGAGAGAGAAAGAGAAAAAGAGAGGGACAGGGAGAGGGAGGAACGGAAAGGACCGGCTGCAGATGATGAATGCATAATAGCGTGTGTGCCCATAAAACTGAAAAACAAACGTCCCTTTGGGTTTGATGTAGTAAATATTGTTTACATACGTTACATAAGTTCTCTTCAGTCTGTACAGTTTGTATATGGGCACCAATCTATAATCTACAAGCCCACATTAAAACTATTGTTTTTCTATGTTCACAAAAACAAATTATCACCAATATTTCTCTGACATTTGCTTTATTTTATGGTTGTTGGTGTTATTTCTGTGGTCAAATGCTGTATGTCAGAATAACTATAGTTAGTATATTATATAAACTACAGTTTTACAGACGTCTGATGTTTAAACAAAAATGATTAAACTGATTGTGTGTGGTAAAATGTGGTAAAAATGGTTGAATTACTGTAAAAGGCCGGATTTGAGTGATTGTGATGATGATGGTGATGATGATGATGATTATAATGACGACGATGATGGTGATGGTGGTGATGATGATGATGATGACAATGATGATGGTGATGAAGATGATGACTGTGATGATAGTGATGGTGGTGGTGGTGATGATGATGAAGGTGATGATGATGATCATGATAATAGTGATGATGATGATGGTGGTGGGGGTGGTAAAAAGATGGTGATTGTGACGATGATGAAGGTGATGATGATGGTGGTGGTGGTTGTGTTGATTAGATGATAATAGTGATGACAGTGGTGGTGGTGATGGTGATGATGAAGGTGATGATGAGGATCATGATGATAGTGATAATGATGATGATGGTGGTGGTGGTGATAAGATGGTGATTGCGATGGTGAAGATAGTGATGATGATGATGGTGGTGGTGATTAGATGGTGATGATTGTGATGATGATGATGATAGTGATGATGGTGGTGGTGATGACGATGACGAATGTGATGATGATGGTGGTGGTGGTGTTGATTAGATGATGATGAAAGTGATGGTGGTGGTGGTGGTGATGGTAATGATGAAGGTGATGATGTTGATGTTGATGTTGATGCTGATGTTGATGTTGATGTTGATTTTGTTGGTGATGGTGATGGTGGTGGTGTTGATTAGATGATGATGAAAGTAATGGTGGTGGTGGTGATGGTAATGATGAAGGTGATGATGATGATGTTGATGGTGATGGTGGTGGTGGTGTTGATTAGATGATGATGAAAGTGATGGTGGTGGTGGTGATGGTAATGATGAAGGTGATGATGTTGATGGTGATGGTGGTGTCGATGGTGATCGTTATGGTGATACTAATGCTGCGGCTGCTGCTAATGATGTTTGTTTCTTTCCTTTTGTCTTTGGTTGCGGGTGTCTGGCTGTGTCCCCTATGTGTAATGACACTATGTCTGAAATGACAATAAAAATAACTGGGTACTAAAAAAAGATGAATAAAAAAATGCCCCCCTAAAGCCATGTCTGCATCTGGTAAACATTATCAGTCCTCCTCCTTCCATCTCTCTCTCTCTCTCTCTCTCTCTCTCTTGCTCTCTTTCTATCTCTCTCACTCTTTTTCTTCTGAAGCTCAGATGGGAGCCTTCTGTCTGGCAACATCTGAAAATGAGAGACAGACAGAGAGAGAGAGCAAGATAGAGAGAGAGAAAGAGAGATGGGTGGAGGGGAGGTCAGAGCTCATATGGGCCGGTTCTGAAGCTGAGTCCAGTATGCACACTGCGTGCCTTGTCTGAGGAGAACTGAACAGGACGTTCTGTTTATCTGTAGAACGTAACCTTATTCCAGAAAAAAATGATGAACTACCTCCTCCTCAGCCTGCTGGGTGAGTGCAAAATCTAAAGTGTGTGTGTGTGTCTGTATTTGCGCACAATAGCTTTGTTTTTGTCATATTTATGGGGAACCAATGAAAAGTGCAGTGTTTTTCAGTGTGCGGTGTGTATGTGTGTTTGTTGGTGTAGGCACATAGATGAGAGAGAGAGCTGGAAAGTAAAGGATAGAGGGGAAAATGTGCGTGTGCATGCACTGTTGCATTAGTGAGGTTATTTTTTCTTCCTGTTGCAGCTTTGGTTGAGGCAGACACTCTGCCAGGTTCCTGCAGCTTTCAGGGCAGCATCTGTGATTACACTGCTGACCCAGCCGGACTCAGCTGGACGTTCAGCCCCACCGGTAACCCCTTAACCACTCAGACTGCAGACTCATTATTTATTTATCATCTGTCATTACTTGTTATTAATATTATGCCTTATTGTGGTAGTAACTGTTGCTCACTGCTCACTGATGTTTATGTTCTGCAGTGTGAAGATTTGAAGTGTAGGCTCACAGACACTTACACCCTAAGGGCTTAAAATGCAGGCTTAATGTGAGGCTAACGCTTGAGTTAGTGATGTAATGGACGAAAGTAGAGGTAAATCTGCTTTACAGAAAGCTATATGTCATTTGTCATCTGAAACCACATAAGCAAATCTAGTTGAGATTTTATCCCATAAACACCATTTCTAGAAAAGTTGTGATTTTTTGTATAATGTAATAAAATAAATAGTCAATTTGTAAATCCTCTGTAACCTCATCTAACTGACAAACATACAAAAACTTTTTTGATTTGGCAGGTAAAGGTTGAAATATTGAGGTTACACTGTTTCACAATACGCAGGTGCACTCGTAACAGGTGAGGGGATCATAGTTGGCAAATAAGTAGCATTCCCCCAAAGCTCAGTCATTGCCAGAAAAGATGGGTCACCACTTTGTGCCAAACTTTGTAAGAGAATTGACTATCAGTTCCATCTAGAGTATATAATAGGGAATCTGGAGAAATCTCAGTCCATGTAGGGCAAGGCCAGGAAATGAATGTGTATAACCTTTGAGCCCTCAGAAGGCCCTGTGAAAGACATCATCATTCTGCTGTGGTAAATATCGCCACATGGGCTCAGGAGGGCTTTTAAAAACCATTGTCATTAACACAGTCTGCAGCTGCATTAAGACATACAGCCTGAAACTCTAATGGAACGCAAATGGAACAACACATCAATTCTATACAGAAGCAGCAGTTCGCTGGGTCTGAGCTCCCCACAAATGAACCAAAAGGTAGTGGAAATGTGAGCTGAATCCAGGTTTCAACTTGTTTTTGGGAAAAGCACACGATGAGTTCTTTGTGCCAAAGATGAAATGGACCATCCAGACTGTTATGAATGATTTTTGTCATGATATGGAGGCACATCAGTACCCACGGTTCTTGCATATATGTAAAGGTAGCATTGACACAGACATGAATACTGGAATTTAATAGCGAGACATATGCTGCCATCAAGGCAACTTCTTTTCCTGGGAAGTACATGATTGTTTTGGGAACACAATGTCAAGCCTCATTCTCCATGCAGCACTGTGTGCTGGGGCTGAGCCAGGATAAAAGACATCACGTAAGATTAATGATATATCTAAATGCATGGAAACATAGAGATCGCATACAGAGGTACAGTTTAAAACAAAATGTCCTACAAGGTGGAAAAGGTGAGCCCAGTGTCCTAGTAGACTGTTTAATATGCTCCAGACCTGGTGATCAAGTGTCCCTCAGTCTGATTTTCTTCTTTTGAAACCTCCATTTCCTTCAACAACCTGAAAACATGAAAGCATGACAGTGACATGAGTCTTGGATGTGGGAGGCTTAATAGAAATCAGGTTGTTTTTGTCAGAAAAAGCAAATCGGGTCTGTAATGATTGTCATTTGCAAGATGTTCTTTCACCATCTGGAGAGCGTGAGAAGCACATTTTTACATTCAAGACAGATTTCTGATCTTACCCAAACGTGGCATGTTGGGCTGCGGCTGGATCTGTCAATTGTTTTTTAATGAATTATATATAGCAGGAAGAACATATAGAACATATTAGGCTGCAGGTTATTTAGACTGTAGTGGATCTGAATGTTGCAGTGAGATTAGTTCTAACTTAGCCAGAGACCATTCCAGTGTTTCTGCTGTAGGAGATTGTGTGTCTCATTATAAACAGTCAATAGAAATATCATCTTCTCTTGTCATCAAAACATTTTGCATAACATTTAAAAGCCTGAATGAAGCAGAACAGAATTTTTAAACAAAGGAGTTTGAGGTAGTATGTAAAGTTTTAAAATCTTCCATTTGGGCCTCAGTCCATATGGTCCATATACAGAAAGTAAACTGTTATCTGTTATGACTGTATTGTTATTGTGATGTCATTAAAACCAACATTCAGGCTAAAGTGCTTTAGCCACGCCCATTTACACCAAAGTTATAAGCAGCTGAGTAATCTCAAATAAGTTTATGTAAGCTTATGTGGTTTCTGACTGTAATGTATAAAAAAGATAAGAGAGACAGCATTCAGGCTTCAAGACTGTTTCTTATTGGTTACTTTTAGTGGCATACACTTGATACATTAATACATCACTTGACATATACTTAATACATTGATCAGCCATAATTAATAAAACCACCTGACTAGTATTGTGTTTGTCCCACTAATGCCACCAAAACAACTCTGACTATGTTCTGACCCCTTTCTATAAGAGTCTGCACTTTTTAAGCCACAGTTCTGGCTTCAGTTTAAAGCTCTTCTGTGGGATCAGATAAGACAGACTAGCCTTTACCCCCCACATGCATCAGTGAACTTTGGGTACCCATGATCCTGTCAGCAATTTACCAGTTGTCCTTCCTCAGATCACTTTTGGTAGGTACTAACTACTGCATAACTGGAACACTCCACAAGACCTGCCGTTTTGGAGAATCTCTGACTCTAGCCATCACAATAAAACCCTTGTCAAAGTGGCTCAGATCCTTATGATCATCCATTTTTTCTGCTTACAGAACATCAAATTCAAGAACTGACTGTTCAGTTGCTGCTTAATATATCCCACCCCACTGACATGTTCCATTTAAATGGAATAATTAGACAGTCAATGTTATTCCTTTTGCCTGTCAGTGGTGTTAATGTTATGGCTGATCAATGTATCTGGTAGCAGATAAATATAAATGCAATGTGAAATACAAAAAATCATTAAGAACAAGTTGCTTTCATCACCTGCCCAATATTGAGTAGGTCCCCTTCATGCTTCCTACTTTACTAATTATTGTTTTTGGCCTGCAAATCTTACTGAGCATGTTTTGTATCACTAAGCTAGTTTGTGGGTTTTGACTGCTTGGCCTTTTGGATTCAGATTTTTGGATTACAGATTAAATCTTTGGATTCTGCATTCGAGCCTTTGACTTGTTCATGAGAATGGGCCCTTTAATTTCCAGTCAAAGCAGCTATTAAGTAGACATTATTCATTTTTCCTCTTTAGACAAAAAGCAGGACACATAATAATAAGAATAATAATAATGGACGACATGGAGGTGCAATGGTTAGCGCTGTCACCTCACAGCAGGAAGGTCCTGAGTTTGATCCCCGGGTCGGCCACAGGTGGCTTTCTGTGTGGAGTTTGTAAGCTCTCCCCATGTTCGTGTTGACTTCCTCCAGGTGCTCCGGTTTCCTCCCACTGTCCAAAGGCTGCAGTAGGTTGATTTGATTCTCTAAATTGCCAACAGGTGTGAATGTGTGTGTGAATGGTTGTCTGTCTATGTGTTGCCTTGTGATGGGTTGGCCTCCTCTCCTGGGTGAACCTCGCCATGGGCCCATAGTCAGCTGGGATTGGCTCCAGCTTCCCCGTGACTCAAAATGAAAGAAGCCGTTTAGAACATGGATGGATGGTGCCTTTCTCAAAATTAAGGCCGCTCGAGGTCAAGGTCACATGTTTTTAATAGAAAATGACAAACTCTCAGCAACTTAATATAATATGAAATGTGATGGTGTTTCACTTGTGCACTTTTATGAAACCACTGCCACTTTAAATCCACCCGTCCAATCTTCTGTTCAAGAAGCTGTTACTGAGAAAAGGAAACAGACAAAAAGAAGATTTGCAGTTGAAGATCTAAACAGGACATCTGAGATTCGAAGGAAGTTTTTAGGGGCTGATGAGTTTACCTATGTAACACGGATTAACTTGGATGATGAGAAGCCAAAAATGCTGCTGACTAACACTGAACTTTGGATGAGTTTTTCCAAAGATTTCCTTTGAGGCTTCTGTGCAGTTTTCTCTCTTTTGTTTGCTTTTCCTGCTTTTCCTGATGCTGGAGAATGAATTACTTGATGGTTTTGGGTTCAAACCATGGCATTTGCACAGTACTGTACATAAATACTCACCTCAAGTTGATTTGCTGTACTCCTGCTGACTAAAAGCTCTCTTTGCTCTCCTGAGGGCACTTTATCACGGTGGATGCAAGCCCCCAGGATGGGCAGAAGGAGGGGAAGGCAGTTTTGGTGGGTCCTGAAATGGAGCAGCAGTACTGGAGTTGCCTCCGGCTGGTCTATCAGCTGACGGGCAGCGCCTCCCTGCAGCTTCAGAGACGCTCAGACGAAGAGAGTTTTGATCACATGCTGTGGTCAGCCCACAGCCCCTCTGACAGCTGTCTCGTCGCAAGCATAGACCTCCAGAACTCCACTGAACCGTACAAGGTGAGAGATGCATGAAGAAGAGCAGAGCTAGTGCAGAGGCATCTGGAGCTGGATCTACACTGAACTGCAGAAACTACATGCATTTTAATCTTAGAATCAATCTGACACTGTATGTATGACATTAAGCAGTAGAAACTATAATATAGATAAAAATCTGTCTCTTCTTTGTAGATTGTTATCGAGGCCAGACTTGGATCAGCAGAAGGCAGCAGTGTTTCCATCTTTGAGGTCAACATTTCAGATAAATACTGCATGGGTTAGTGGCTCATGAACAGGAGTAAAATTCAATGTTTTATCACATTTAAAATGTACGCAACAGTTTTTTTTACATAATTTCATAGTGACGGTTATAAGATAAGATAAGGTCACTGTACAAATGCAATCATGTATCTATAAATTTGGGGCAAACCTATAGATGCCTTAAGACAGAATAAAATAAAATTTAAAACTGATAAACATCTGGAATGTACAGATGTACAAAAGTAAGCATTAAACTTTAAAGCAAAAACTACTGTATACAGTTCCAGAAACATAGGATATGGGGGGTAAGGTTAGTGCAAAGGTGGCCTAGTGGTTAGGACCTTGCCCTTGTGAATGGAAGGTCACAAATTCAAGTCCCGGCCCAGGTCCCACTGAGGTACCCTTGAGCAATGTACCGTCCTGCTATACTGCTCTCTGGGTGCTGTTGATAGCTGCCCACTGCTCCATGTGTAATAATTAAATGCATAGGTCACAGTCTGTCATGGTGCACTTTCACAAGGACAAAAAAAGTCACTTTCAAATGGATTCAAGTAGTCCATAAACAGTGAAAAAATAAACAACAGAGGGTGTTTACAGTGATCATTATGTAATCAAAGATTAGTGCAAGGATAGCAGAATAATTATGAGCAACGGATGTAGATGTACAGATGTATAGAGGTAGAATATGTTATAGTCACATAGGTGAGATGCACATTAAAGTAAACAGAATAGATAATATAGTTAGCGGTTAGTATAGTTAATATGTGGGCAGTGATGGCCTAGGGGTTAGGACACTGCCTTTGGGACCTGAAGGTCTCAGGTTCGAGTCCCGGCCCGGGCACTACTGAGGTTCCCTTGAGC
>JBBPDA010109351.1:0-10361 GCA_037974385.1 Arnoldichthys spilopterus
CTCTTCTTTTCTCTTCTCTTCTCTTCTCTTCTTTTCTTTTCTCTTCTTTTCTTTTCTCTTCTCTTCTCTTCTCTACTCTTCTTTTATCTTCTTAACTCTTCTCTTCTCTTTTCTTCTTAACTCCTTTCTTCTCTTATCTTCTCTTCTCTTCTCTTCTCTTCTCATGAAGAATATTCACAAATGTTTTGGAAGTGGGCAGTGGTGGCCTTGTGGTTAGGACTTTGCCCTTGTGAACAGAAGGTTCAAGTTCTGGCCTGGGCACTGAGGTACCCTTGAACTACACCACACTGCTCGCTAGGTACTGTTGATGCTGTCCACTGCTCCATGTGTGATGGGTTAATGCAGAGGTCAAATTTTTATTGTGGTGCACTTTGTGTTTGAGTGTGTTTACAATGACAAATAGTCACTTTCAGGTTCCATTATAGATCAAAGTAACAGGTGGCCCAGAAGGGGAGGAAAGGCAAACACTGTAAACAAAATAGCTGTGAGATTCTTTGTGCTGTGATTAGAAATGATGTAACATTTTTCTATCCCTCTCTTTCTTGTAAAAACATATAAAAACATATAGAATAAGAACATACGTCAACTGCACTTAACTGGTCTCACGGAGCATCGATATTGATCAGAAATCCATTTTTTGTGATGCATACTGGTGATGTATAGTGGTGTTGTGGAGCCCTTCAACCAGCCACTTAGTCATTTCTCTACTTCGTAATCCCATCAGGCCTGTCTCTGTGCTGGCTGATTTTGTACACCTCCTGTTAGCCATTTCGGTCATTTTCCCTGGCACATTTCAATTTTTCAGCAAATATTTGCATAACATAATTACACTGTCATTATCAGCAGAAATGTAAGCTGAAGCTTTTGCACCCAAGGTGTTTAAACAACGCTACACTTTATACACTGCTGTGTGATAAATATGCGGTAGCTGCCTCACTGTGAATTGGCTAAAGTAGCTCAGTTATACAGTTATACAGCTACAGGCTTGATCTTGCTCTTTTGATGTGCTTCAGAAGACGCAACAGTGTCGTGTTAGAAGAGAGAATTTATTAAACTGTACCATTAGTGACAAAACTCTCTCTTATGAGAAATGACTCTCATATGAGGTACTGCAGGGTAAATCATTGAACGGAAGCCCAAGGTTAATGCACACACTCAAACACATGCATGTTTTCACGCACACGCATGCACCTATGCACATGCACACACACACACACACACACACACACACACACACACACACACACACACTCATGTTAATCATTAACAGATGTCTCTCAGTGTGACAGAAACACTAATGAACACCCAGAGGATGTCTTTAAAACTGAGGTGTGCTCATCAGCACTGAACAACTTGAATGTGTGTCTGTTTTTTTTATAGATTAAAGTCTTCAGTGCATATGCTTTACACCGATCAGCCATAAAATTATGATCACTGACATGTAAAAATGAATAAGAGGTATGCAGTAGTTACCTGCCAAAAGTGATCGAAGGAAGTTCAACTGATGAATTGGCAACAGGGTCGTGGGCACCCAAGGCTCACTGATGCATGTGGGGAATGAAGGCTAGCCTGTCTGGTCCACAAAGGAGCACTGTTGCACAAAAGGTTAATGCTGACTACAGTCAGAGCTGTTTCACCTGCATGAGGGGGATCCACCCAACATTAGGCAGGTGGTCATAATGTTAATTGTTATTGTTATGGCTGATTGATATATACTGTCTCTATCCAAATAAAACCATGTATCCCTATTTGTTCTACATTATTTGAACACAGCACCTGCAACACATTAGAATTAAATAATATTTTGTCATATCCTGGAAAATGACTATTTTGGAGATAATTTTGGACAGTGACATTGTATTTATTACCAAACACACACTAATTAACTGTCTTACAGCACACTGCATGAGAACTGATGTAACAACCATGCAGCAATCTCCTATAATCTATTACAGTAATGCACAGTAATCTGCTAGAATAATCTAGCACAAAAATGGTGCATTACAGGAGATACAGATCAAGCTTCCTGCCCAATAAATCAAGCTGTAGCATTTTACAGTAAGTAGCTGGCCTGCACTTTGCCCTGAACAGTCGGTCCCTGAATATTGTATAGATGGTAGTGGCATGTTCCTCATGATTTGTTCGCTTTTCTTGATTAGCAGTTAGCCTTAGCCTTAGTTATTTTAGTTCTATGTTATTATGACCCTATAGATGTTTGAATGTGTTTTACATGTTTGGAATTCCCACAGTGATGGTGCTGTGTTTTCGGTAAACTAATTGTTACTTTAACTTTATTATTAAAATATATTTGCTTGGTGCTGGCTTTGTAGTCTTAATAATTGGTGTAAATGTGTGTTACTGCTCTAATGTGATGTTCATGGGGTGACTGCTAAGCAGTACTAGTGTAAATAGTGTAATCATTCTTTTTACTATGTAACATTAGGCACAAGCATTTGCAACCAGAGGCAAACTAGATAGACTTGTCACATTTGCCTATATGTTTAAATGTTGTACTGCAGAATGTACCAAATGACAGGGGTCTTCTTACAGCTGCGGGTGCACATTAAAGCATGTATGAGCTGTACATATAGAAATATAAGAAAAACTGTACAAATACAGTAATCACTGTAGAAATATGTTAGAATACTGTAACTGTATAATGTGTGTGAGTTTGTGTGAGTCTGGTGAATAAACATTACTGGAAAATGTATTGCTGGTTAATGACACCCCCCCCCACATATACACACTAGTTCACCTGCACTCTTTCACTCTCTTCCTGTTTTCTGGCTGCTGGAGTGGCCCCACATTTTGCCAGAGGGCAGAGAGAGAGAGAGAGAGAGAGAGAGAGAGAGGTGAGGGGGGTGTACATGTATTTAACTCTTTGGGAGGACCAAATGTCCTCATAATAATAGGAATACAGGGAAATCTGTAAAAGTAAGGACATTTTGCATCTTGATTTCTCCACGTATTCAATATTTTATATAAAACTAAAAGAGAAGAAATATTGTTTTGTGTTTGCTCAGGTTAAGGATAGGTTAGGTGTAGGGATCTGTGCAGTATTACTGAAATACAGTGCTACAGAAGTCAATGGAATGTACATAAAGATAGCAATACCAACCTGTGTGTGTGCGCATGTGTGTGTGTTTTTGTGCGTGTGTGTATGTGTATGTTTGTGTGTGTGTGTGTGTGTGTGTGTGTGTGTGTGTGTGTGTGTGTGTGTGTGTGTTTGTGTGCGTGTGTGTGTTTGTGTGTGTTTTAAGAGCGGTTAACGAGTGGTCAGGCAGAGCCAGTTTTATTGGTCTGATGGTGAGATAAGACTGTTTAGTTTGTTTTGGCTCACAAGAAATCAAGAGGAGCGAGGGAAGAGACAGAAAAGGAGGTGAAGGAACAGGCAGGATCAGATATGTGTTACGGTTCCTAACCTTGAACAAACTCCAGACGCGTCGTGCCGTGCTCCTGTGCTGTCCTTCAGGAATGTTGGCTAGATGGCGGGACATCAGGCTCTGTTTGCTCTGCTCAGCAGATGTTTCTCTCTCTGAGTAAAGCAGCCCAGCTATCAGATGCACTAGTACCGTTCAACCAGAAACTGCATCTACTGATGGAAAATATGTTACATTCTGGTCACTCTTCATATGAATAGTCCTCTATAGATGATCTGCAGATGCTCATATTATTACAGCAACATCTGTTGTAAAGTAATAATAGTGCAGGTTAGATTTACAGTAAAGTTTAAGTTGTTAGGATTTGGATTATGCCCAGGTTCAGGTTAAGGTGACATTTCATCAGCCCACTCATATTTTAAAAAAAAATAAAAAATACTGTGAAATTGTGTAGAAATTGTATATAGTTTTCCACTAGACAAACATCTAAACCCTTTTAACCAAATAAAAATGTCTTAGCTTTATTCACAATCATATTGTTGTTAAAATTAATATTCCTATAAAAACTGGACTAAATATGATTATGTGATACAAATATTAGCTTTAGCTTTTTGTTGATCTTGATTAAAAAAAAACATCTTCAGGGAACATATGGACCAAAGGGAATTTCATTAATAGGCTATTTTCTGAAATGTAAAGCATTTTAGCCTCTCATAATAAACAACATAACACAAATACACAAGGGCTTTGCTGAAATAGGTTTATTATGATTTTCAGAGCCATATCAGGGCTATTTTGCCGTTTCCGACCTTGTGGTCAACATGTGGTTGTAGTATGAGGAGAGATTATATAACTGTAGGAGGGTGGAGTACTTTAAAAACTTGAGTGGCTTTTTCTCAATGTTAAAAAGCCAGACCCCCCCCCAACCAAAGAGATAGGTCTAAAGAACAAGGAGGAGATGGCAAAGTGTGTGTGTGCGGGGGGGGGATGGGGGGTGGGGTAAAACTTGGACAAGAAAATGGACAATACTGATGGAATATTCCAGGAGGGTAGATAGGACAGTGGAGGCATGGTCCTCCTTCCAAGCGTCAGTTATTTCATAGCTTCATTGGCAACAACAAGACAACTTTGCTGTCGTGTCATTTTTCATGCTTAGAAACTGAATACAGATGCAGGTCTAGTTGTACAGTTGGCCAGACACTGGGAATGTTTAATTTCTCACCATTTCGTACCAGGTCTCCAGGCCCTGTGTTACTGCCATAGATTTTGTGAGTTAAGCCCTTATCCTCAGTTCATACTAAACCTTTAATTTGCTTATTAGTCCTGTAATTTTTCTGCAGTTGATTTCAACATTGTCAAATACTATCCCTACTTCCTGGATTATTTCGTAGTACAGTATATTTGGTTAATAGTAATTATTATGAACAGGAAAAAGATCATTGGAACTGATGTTGGCGAGTGTCGACGTGTCTTCAAGGAGAGGTCAGAATTACACCGTAAAGTAATTTTAAAAGTTTTATTTAACAGAGAGAGAGAGAGATGTCTCATCTGGAGACAGAGTCCCCCAAAAAGATTTAGGACGTCCCACAGACACAGACAGCAGAGGAAGCAGCAGATTCAAAGGCCTCAGAGCATTGAAGTCCCTCTGAATCTGCACTGACCAAAATCAAAGTACATTTTATAGCAGATTTCGGTGAAACCAGTTTCAACCAGTTGTGACCTCAGTAGCAAAAAGTCTGGATTCAGACAGAAGTGTCCTTGATAGGAGATTAACGTAGAAATAAAGCAGTACAAATAAAGTTGAGCTAATCGCGGTACGTGCATATGTAGAATCACTATGTGTGTGTGTCCAACTCACTATGTGTGTGTGTTAATCATTCCAGCCTACTTGTGCATCAGAGGCGAATAGTAAGTAATAATAAAGCGCCAAATAGTCTGGCCTTGATTGATGATTAGGCGCGGAGAGACGTGTATTTTGAAATCATCTCAGTTTGTGATCGGTCAAAGAGACCTAAAGTTTTAAGCGACCTTGGGCCTGGAGTGTTGTTATTTTTGTCTTTTTTTTTTCTCTCTGCTTAATTTGCAAACACCAGCTGACTTTTACAATTTGTAAACATTTCAATTCAAATTTAGACCAATAGAAATTAACAGAAATGTTTTATATTTACCCTTTATTATAAGTTATAAATGTTTTTCCTGCTTTAAAGGTACCATTTTGGAGATACAAGGTTTTGCTCTGACAGTGATCATATAATATTGCCATGAATTTACACTATTTCTACAGGAGTAAGATAAATTACACCAATAAAGTTATTCAAAGTGATAATATCTCATCTTCATGTGAAAAGAATACACTCTTTTGAGATAAGTATAGTCTTTGCAGCATTTTATAGAACTTTTACAAATGGTTCTGTAAAGCGGCAAAAAGGTTCTGATGTTGTTACAAACCATGATACCATGTTGATCCCTTTTTGCTAAAAGTGCAGTCAAAAGAGCTAGGAGTGCTGTGTGTTTGGCTCTAAATTGTATAAGATCTTGTCTCTTAAATGTCTCTCTCTCTTTTTCTCTTTCTCTTTCTCTCTCTTTCTCTCTTTCTCTCTTCCTCTCTCTCTCTCCCTCTCTCTCTCTTCCCCTCTCTCTCTCTTTCTCTCTCACTCTCTCTCTCTCACTCTCAGTCAGGCCAAAGCCAGAAAAAAAGCCTTCCCAGGTATGTAGAATCCCACAGTCTGCAGGAATGATGGCAAGACACATGCTAAGACAAGTTTCATATGTGACTGTGACCCACCTATATGTTAAAGGGGTGGCAGTGTGGAAGGAGTGATGGACAGAGTAATGGAGAGTCGGTATGACTTTGACCTGATCTACATCACTGAGAGGATTATCTCTGTCTTCTTCCTGCCACGTCTGGACGAGCATCGCTTCCGCAGCAACCTGAAGGAAGTGGCAACCATGTTAAAATCTAAACATCAGGATAAGTTTCTGGTCAGTTGTTTTTACATTTACATTTATTCATTTGGCTGACGCTTTTATCCAAAGCGACTTCCAAGACATGGAGCAGAGTAGTGGGACGGTACCTTGCTCAAGGGTACCTCAGTAGTGCCTGAGTTGGGCCTTGAACCTGCGACCTTCAGGTCCCCAGCGCAATGTCCTAACCACTAGGCCACCACTGGTGGTTTTTTGTCATTGTCACTGGTGGTTTTTTGTCATTTGTCTGTTGATAACTCATAACCACAGATGAACTGCTGATAAACACACATACTTGGTTATTTTCAGAGATTTATGGCTGCTCCAATAGTCTGTGTTTTTTTCAGGTCATCAATCTGTCTGAGAAACGACACGACATCTGCAAATTAAACCCCAAGGTATATTTTTTGCCACAGTATAAAATTTTGAGTGTTATAGGATCAAAGAGAACCATAATCTGTGTCTTCACCTGACATATTAAGTTGAAGACACAGATTATTGTTCTGTATGATCCTATAACACTCAGTTACTAACATTTTTAAAAAGTTAAAACACTTTTTTCACAGTTCATTGTTTGCCCAAACTCTTACTGTGGAACTTGTTTCCGTCCTGCTCTGAAGCTCTTTTTGAAATTTGTTTCTCTGCTTTCTCTTTCAGGTGGAGGAGTTTGGATGGCCAGACCTGCACGCTCCTCCCTTGGATAAGATATGTGCTGTGTGTAAGACCATGGAGGCCTGGCTAAACTCTGACCCCTGCAACGTCGTGGTGCTGCACTGCAAGGTAAGAGGGCAAAGTCCACATGGTTCCTGTGTGCTTGGAAAAAAAACTAGTTATTTTAGTTTAGTGGTTCCAAGCACTCTTGCTAGAGTCCTTATGCTCCAGGATTTTCCATTAGCCCCAGGCACAAGAATCCCCTTCCCTCCCCCTAATGCTCTAATAACAGAACAAATATAAAAAATACCAGCAAGTGCATAAAATAAGTAAGAAAACACTGAATATTGATAAGACCTGAGAACAGGTAACATTGCTTGGTTTGATATATTTATAACTTTACATAATCATGAACTAATTGTTACCCTAATTTTTACATTAGACATGGGATGAACCCTGTTTTTGAGTGAGTCTTTGAGTCTTTTATGGTCCGAGACCTCCCATTCCCTGGCTGTCAGAGGCTCTCAGACACTGGTTCCACTGGCCTGGTTGTGAAGCTGAGGTGTTAGAGCAGGAGAGCACTGAAGTTTATAGAGCACAGCTACTCCAGGACCAGGTGTAGGAAGCACAGGTTGAGTCAGTTTATCAATAACTATTAGTAGCTGTTGTTTACTAAATAATGGTTAATCTGTTTCTCAGGGGAACAGAGGAAAAGCAGGAGTGATAATAGCAGCTTACATGCACTACAGCAAGATCTCAGCTGGGTAAACCCTTAAACACACACTCGCAGATTTACTGTGTTACTCAGATCACACATTTGCACTACATTATATATGTCGATGGTTTTGCAGGGCCGATCAAGCTCTGACCACTGTTGCTATGAGAAAGTTCTGTGAAGACAAAATCTCTCCCTCTCTACAGCCATCTCAAAGCAGGTAGGTGCCTGACATGCCCACCCTACAACTAAGCCTCTCACAATTTGTCCAATAAATCAATCTGCCAAATCAAGAATGTTGTGCAAAGCTTGCTTCTTTAGTGAACCTTTCTAATGCTGTATGACGTGCAAAGGTACAATCTGTCGGAACAGTGTGTATTTCCTCTGTTCGTGCACAGAGAATAACAGTGTCGTATAATGTCAGAAACCACATAAACAAGTCTTCTTGAGATAACAAGTCAGTGTGGTTAAGGATGGGAATTGTGTGATGACGTAAGTGTGATAATTTAGACATGTGGTTTCCATAATGCTATTTGTTAGCTGTATTAGCACTGTGCAAAACCACAGAACTACAAAAACAAACTTCATGTACCAATCATGATTTGGTTGATAGGCCACGTCTGGATTAAGGGGTGAAATGAAGACATTTGACTTTCTGTCACATGTCACATTATCTAAGGAATGTTGTCTGATTACTTGTGTTTTACTTGAGATTACTTGTGTCTGTCCTACACAGATATATTTATTATTTCACTGGACTTCTGTCAGGCACAATCAAGATAAACAGCTTCCCTTTGCTCCTGCAGCAGGTTCATATTCCAGCTCTTCCTAGCTTCCAGCCAGGTGCAGGTACATAAATACACACACTAAACGTGAAGTTAAAATGGTGTCATAAATAAAAGCCTTATGAATGCAATGAGATGAACAGGCTAAACTTAAAACCTCTCTATCTATCTCTTTGAGCTGACAGTAAGAGGTGACAGTAACTGGTGTATGTCCATCACAATCACATTGGCATGTGTTGTTATTAGTTTTCTCTCTCTCTCTTTCTCTCTTTCCCTCTCTCTCTTTATTTATCTGCTAGGTTATGCTCCTTTTCTGAAGATCTATCAGTCTCTGAAGTTGGTGTACACCTCAGGCATATAGTGAGTCTAATGGTCATGTTATAATAACACTATAACCTTTTTCTGTAGGCCCAGTATGTATCTGGAGGCACTGAACATTTAACCTCTAATCTCTCTCTCTCTCTCTTTCTCTTTCTCTCTCTCTCTCTCTCTCTCTCTCTCTCTCTCTCTCTCCTTCTCTCTCTTTCTCTTTTTCTACACATGTGCTGCAGCAATATTGAGGACTCTAAAAAGAAAACACTGTCTATTAGTATTGAGCCAGCTCTGCAGCTGAAAGGGGACATAATGGTAAGAAGCATTCTTCAACTTTTATAAATCGTCCATCTATTATTCATTTGTTTAATTATCAAATAAATGATCCATCCTGCTATGAGGTTCATGGAAAAATATTGCCATTGATAAAGCACACAGAACATTCAGTAAACTATTTAAAAAATCAGGGCGATTAGTTCATTAAATCAAAAGTTAGAAGTTGAATATACATGCTAGTTTATACACGTAAGTTAAACATATAAATGTGACTTTGTGATTCAAATATGTTTTCCCATAGTTCTGTTTAGTTAAGTCAATATATTTAAACCCTTAAAGTAATTCAGCTTGAATATTCTGCTGCAGCTTTAAATCAATTGAACCACTAACTGAAGATCAGTGAAGATCAGCTGTTGATGTTCTACATGAACACTGGTATTCAAGCACACTAAGTGATGGACTAATCCATAGTGGACAACTGGCTTCAAAGTGACCATAACTTTAAGTTTTAGGCTTCAAGTCTACTAATATGACTCCAGACGTCACTGTTTAATCTCGTGCCATTTAAGTCCCAGTATATGCACTTTTTTAACTTAAATCTACAAATAAGAGTCTAGTAAATTAAAGAATATCAGTTTCGTGATAAAAAGAATTGTTAGGCACAGTCAGTATATTTTACCTTTTCTTCTTGTTTACAGTGCAACTGAAAAAGTCTCCTCTCTCTCGTTTCTGACTCTCTCTTTACTCTCCTTTTTTCTGTATATTTACTCTCTCTCTCACTCTCTCTAGGTGAAGTGTTATCATCGTTGTGCAGGCAAGTGTGAGAGGGAGTGTGTGTTTAGAGTGCAGTTTCATACCTGCACAGTTCACGGAGCTCAGCTTTGGTTTGGTAAAGAAGAACTGGACCATGCATGTACAGGTAAAGACACAGGCATGCAGGCACACATACACAGACTGCCACTCTTACTGATACGTATATGTTAATAAGCAAAAATGAGTTTTCCCCCTGTATGTAATGTAATTTCTTTCTGGGCTTCAGATAAGCGGTACCCAGCTGATGCCACAGTAGAGCTGCTGTTCTCCACCAGCCCAGAGCAGGCAAAAGGTGCCCATTGTGTTATTTTTACCATCAAGATTTGTCTTCTTTTCATCACTACTGCCCACACCCACAGTGTCATGCTTTTCTTAGAGGCTTATTATCATTATTTGTGTGTGTGTGTGTGTGTGTGTGTGTGTGTGTGTGTGTGTGTGTGTGTGTGTGTGTGTGTGTGTGTGTGT
>JBBPDA010109352.1:0-10361 GCA_037974385.1 Arnoldichthys spilopterus
AAGTTATTTCTGTGACCATTGTGAGTTTTTCTTTCATTGACTGAAGGGTACCAACAATTTTGTCCACGTGTGTAAGACCAAACGAAAGCCGTTTTAAGACTTTTTAAGGCCTTAAATTCACATTTTTTAATTTTAGACATTTTAAGACTTTTTAAGACTCAGGGGAAACCCTGTAAAAGGTTGATGTAGCCTTATGAACGCTGCCCTTCAGTAAAGGTGTGGAGGAAAGTGATCAGGCTGGATGCAAAAGCTCGTTTACGTCCTTTATTTAAAAAGCTTCCATCACAGATAAACATCCTGGTCAACAGCGAACCACTCTTTGAGCAAACACATTACTACGGTCACATTAAGCCGAACGGATCACAATAAAACCTCCCAGCCCAGGTGTGCACACACCCCCGCCCACACACTCCCAGGTAAAAGTGCCAACTCAGAGGAGGCCAGGTTAAAGGAAGTGTCACGTCAACATGTGTGCGGTAATGCAATAGTAGCTCTAAAGCTTTCTCTTGTTAAGATAAAGTACAAAGATGAGCGAGCTCCTTCCAACGGTAACTTTGTCCTTAAATGACTTAATTATGTACTGGATGACTAATTAAGGCTACTGTGACTTAAAGGAACACTGCGAGATTTTTTAGCCTCATGTCCATCTCTCACACCTGTAGTGTACTGGCGACTAGCACAGATTAGGATTTTTCTCTAGATTCCCTGTACCCTGTACCATGCTAATGCTGCTAACACTTGAAATCAATAGTCACCCAAATCCTTTCTCGTCAGTACACCTCAAAAATGTCTGTGGAGCCGCCCAAACTGCATATAGCTCTTCGTTAAGGTGGAGCAGACTTGTGGGTGTGGTTTAGGACACAGTATGGCTTACGTAGAGCTATGAACATGAACTGAGTGCTGATCTAGAATCAGTTTTTGTGTATCATAAATATGGAGGAATCTGCTTTGTGAACACCAGTGGCACCATCTGGAAAAGCTGCCAGAAGTTTAGTTTATAGCTCGCAATAAGTAATACAGTGCACTAATCATGACCCACAAGTCTGCTCTACCTTAATCAAGCTTCTTTTGTGGCTTGCAACGTTTTGGGGATGAGTTTACATGGAACTCATTTGGGTGACAATTGATTTCTGATGTTTTTTTTAGCCAGTTCTAAACTAAAGAAGCAAAATGCGGTCTCCAAACCTGTCTTAGCTGATTAACTCTGTCTGGGATGAGTAGAAAATTGTACATCCTAATTCATGGCTGAACTTGTCCTTTAAATCGCACTTAAATGCGATAATAGAAGCCAATGGGATGCAACTGCCCATTGCCTTCTATTACAAATATGTTTTAAAGGAGGACTCCCAACATTTTTCGACCTGATCTCAGTCTGTCAAATCTGTAGTGTAAAGGGGACTACCACAAGCTATAACTTGAACAGGTTTCCTGAAAATGTACTAATAATAGAAACCAATGGAAACTTCCCCTTGGCTTTGATTTCAGTTGACAACAATGGCTGTTCTGTTCGTTTAGGCTGAAAAACAATGGACTGGTCCTTTAAACTGGCTGCCATATTTCTTCCTAGCCCTCTTCACTGACTAGTTAATACACTTCAGCATGTCAGGAACATAAGAAACCCAGCGGTTTAGCAAGCATACAACATTTCAACACAGCTATAAGGCAGAAAAGGGTCCTATAACATAATGCAGTGTTCTATATGTATGTAGCGCACAAGAAATTCAGGTTTGCAGGAAATCACTGTAGCAATAAACTAGTTACTTGCTTAACCCAGCTAAGGAAGCTAAAAACCTTTTCACAGCTATGATGCCACAGTTCTGAAGGTTTGACCATTCTGGCAATGAACAGCTTTGAAATATGAAAAAAAAAAACAGATCTTCCAGACGTCCATCATAATTCCGTGTAAACAGAGTGGGTTTGGTGTGAACTGGTTCAGACTGGGATTTCTTTACAGTGGTGGTGAATGGAACCAGACGTCACGTCTCCAACACAAACAGAGACATTGTGTCTCCTCTCCAATCCCCCCAGTGAAGCTCCACGTGTCTCTGAGAGTTTCTATGGAATGTTGATGATGTGAAATAGTGAATTTGAACTAAATCACTCTGGGGACTATTTTGCCTCACAGTGCCCTGCACGTATCCCTCCACCATGAATGGGTTTAGTTTTAGGCCCAAAAACTTCTCCAAACTCTGATAAAACAATGTCTCCGGCATCAGACAGTGCTTCATCACCATTTCATAGAAGAACTTTCTGTGAGGAGCTTTTAGAGGAACCAGACGTCTGGTTCCATTCACCACCACTGTAAAGAAATATCACTGGTTAGGTTCCTCTAGAATAGAGTGTTTCACACATAACCCACTATGAATTACTTAAGTTTTCAATGTTGGATCCAGTCGCAAATGCTGGAAGCTTGACTTTTTGATGAAAATGTAAAAAAAAATAAATCGATTTTTCACAGAACTGTTGCTGAGAGCAATTTTACACGGCTTTCCCATATTGCTATTGGTGCTATGAAGGCAACTTCATGTTAATGCAAACTTTATTTAGCATATGCACTGCCAGATGGAGGGTGAGACCGAGAAAGAGAGGGAATAAGAACCTTGACTGATGTCAAATTAGGTGCAATTCTTCTCTCTCGCCACTAGAGGCACTCTCCACTACTAAAGCTCTCTATGCTGGATGAATATGGCGGTGGTGTTGCACAGGAATGCGCTCTACTGGCTGTGCACTGCGCTGTGAAGCTCCCACCCAAGTAGTGCACCATGTAAGGTAGCCTTACAGCAGTGCTTCTTATTTGGTCCGCTTTGGTTAAAGCACTCCAGAGCTGCTCAACCCAATCTGCTGCATCCGTATCGTCCAGTCGCTTGCCACAACCATTTCATAGCACTTCCCCTTTCACATTCGTCATATCACAAAGCAATGGGCAGCGGCTGAACTGAAGAAACTGTCACATAAACTAAATTAAGGAAGCGATTACATAATTAAGACGTAAACAAAGTCATTCTGAGCACTTCAACACCTTGGAGGAGCTCTTGGTCATTAAGTGGGTGGAGCCTCAGCAGATGGGTGGAGCTTTTTAGTAGGGTTGACCAGAATCGTAGTGCTTAGGCTCCGAATATTTGTCCCGAAACAAATACAAAATTCAAAAACCTGAATATTTTGAGAATAGCACAGTGAGAACATTTTTGTTCCTGGGTTCTGTGTGTTATAACCGCTTATGTCTAATAATATAACAATATACATCACAAATGTACATTTTTATGACCAAAGACCACAAAAGTGTTGCATTTTTAGTGGCAAAGCCGCCACATTTATCATCTTTTCCGGACATTTCCAGAAAGTTCTAGAAAGGTCCAAAAGATCACAGAAAATTCTGGACAATTCTCACAGTTCTAGAATATTCTAGAAGGCTAATTAACATGTAAAGTGAGTGGAGAATATTCTTGGAAACAGATACATTTCCGTTTTGAAAAACTTTTAAGACGTAAATCTCTTCACGTCCTTGTTTAGCCAAATGTCAGTTAAGCTGCTTTATCGAACGAGGAGCCGAGTTTCTGTCTCTTGCTGGAACTGCTCCGTTCCACCTTAAATGGTGTAGCTGTCGAAACATAATAGTGCACTGTTTAAGGCAGAATGAGAAAAGGTTCAATTTAAGGTGGAAACGAACATTAAAAACCACCTTCAGCTTTAGTAACTACTAAATTCATATGGAATATAAAAGCAATACAAACAAATACACCAATATTTCAATAATAATTGTTGAACATGTCGAACTGAACTGGACTTATTGTAAACAATGGCCATTACTCGCTAATTATTCAACTAAATCAGAAATCGGCTTAGTGTTTTAAGGGATAAACGTGGACAACGCAGGCCAGTTTAAAGCCTAGCTCAGCTGTCAGAAAATTCTCCACAAGGGGGAGCTGTTAGCACAGAATGCCTTTGCGAGGGTCACTGAAACGGAGGAAACCCACACCAGCAGGATCTTACGAACACATGTATATTTGTAGTCACACACACGTATGAGAAGTCGAATAAAATGTTTGCTATTATAGACGGTGTGTTTGACAAGGGGTGCACAAACTTTTGCACAACAGCAACTGTGTTACAAACATTGAAATGCATTGAATCTACTGTCCATGGAAACGGGGTGCACGATGCAGATGTGACAGAGATAATGCTGAAAAAGCCTGGATTACACTGTACATGTCTCGTAAAGACAATCTTCAATTCACTACTCTCTCTCTCCCTCATGCTCTCTCTCTTTCTCTCTCTCTCAAGGTAAGGTGGTCTGCTTCTCTTCTGGGGTCTCTTCCAGTATCTGCAGCAGCAGCTCGTGCAGGGGCCGGGCTACTTTTCGGTATCCGGCAGCGGTCAGGTGCAGGTAGTCGAACATGTCCCGGGATGAGATGGTCCCGTCCGAGTGGACGAAGTCAGGGGTGAGGTCCAGGAACTGGACAGAGCTCAGCCTGGGCACGGACTCTCGCAGGAGATGGTTCACCTCCGAGTTCTTCTTGCGTAGAGGGTTCTGCGCTTCACCTCGGGGCAAGAGACCCTGAGGGTGGAGGAGAGAGAGAGAGAAAGAGAGAAAGAAAGAAAAAAGAAAGAATGAAAGAAGGAAAGAGAAAGAAAGAAAGAGTATAAGATGAGAGCGAGATAGAGAGAGGAGAGATCAGTAAACTTCATGTAAAGGTATAGCGTGAACACACACACACACACACACACACACACACAAACACACCTTTCTCTCCACAGACAGGTGTATCAGTAATCTCATTACGACAGGGACGTGTGCGGTTCCTCACCATCAGGAGGACCTTGGTGTGTGGTAGCCGATTGACAAGCAGCTGGACAATCTCCATCACTCCTCCAGCCACCTGCTCTGCCGTGTGTTGGTGATTATTGGTGCCAATCCACACCACCACCACCTGGGGGCGACAGAGTGCTGCTTATGACTCTACACTGGGTCTCTGAGTTCTGCAACACTGCACAGACTTGAGACGTCCCTCGTCTCTTTTTCTCTGCTGGTCCTGGTTCCTCTGGGCACAACACAAAGTGGACAAACACCCACACAGACAAAGAGCAGCAGGAACTGCACTTCTCCACTCACCCTGGGTCTGATGTTCTGTAGTTCTCCGTTCTGCAGCCTCCACAGCACATTACAGGTGGTGTCTCCGGCAATGCCAAAATTCAACACGTGCAGAGGCGAGAACAGCTCTTTCCACACCTGAGGCACACGACATATACTGATGACCTCTTACCAACCTACACTACTGCATACTGCACCCACAGACCTACACTACTGCATACCGCACCCATAGACCTACACTACTGCATACCGCACCCATAGACATACACTACTACATACCGCACCCATAGACCTATACTACTGCATACCGCACCCATAGACCTACACTACTGCATACCGCTCCCAAGGGCCTATACTACTGCATACCGCACCCACAGGCCTATACTACTGCATATTCCACCATCAGACCTATACCACTGTGTTCCTCACCCACAGACCTCTACCACATATTGCACCCACAGGCCTATACTACTGCATACCGCTCCCACAGGCCTATACTACTGCATACCGCACCCATAGACTTATACTACTGCATACCGCACCCACAGTCCTATACTACTGCATTCCGCTCCCACGGGCCTATACTACTGCATACCGCTCCCACGGCCCTATACTACTGCATATTCCATCATCAGACCTATACTACTGTGTTCCGCACCCACAGACCACTACCACATATTGCACCCACAGGCCTATACTACTGCATACCGCACCCATAGACCTATATTACTGCATACCGCACCCATAGACCTATACTATTGCATTCCACACCTACAGGCCTATAATTCGGCATACCACACCCAAGGGCCTATACTCCTGCATATCGCCCCCACAGGCCTATACTACTGCATACCGCACCCACAAGTCTATACTACTGCATACCGCACCCACAAGTCTATACTACTGCATACCGCGCCCACAGGTCTATACTACTGCATACCGCGCCCATAAGTCAATACTACTGCATACCGCACCCACAGGTCTATACTACTGCATACCGCACCCATAGGTCTATAATACTGTGTATTGTCATCAGACCTCTACTACTGCATACCGCACCCACAGACCTCTACTACATATTGCACCCACAGGCCTATAATACTGCGTATTGTGTCATCAGACTTATACTACTGCGTACCGCACCCACAGACCTCTACTATTGCGTACTGCACCCACAGGCCTATACTACTGCAGACCATACCCATAGTACTCTACTACTGCATACCGCACCCACAGACCTCTACTACATATTGCACCCACAGGCCTATACTACTGCATACCGCACCCATAGACCTCTACTACTGCATACCGCACCCACAGGCCTATACTACTGCAGACCATACCCACAGACCTCTACTACTGCATACCGCACCCACAGACCTCTACTACATATTGCACCCACAGACCTATACTACTGCATACTGCACCCACAGGCCTATACTACTGCAGACCATACCCACAGACCTCTACTACTGCATACCGCACCCACAGGCCTATACTAATGCATGAACAGAAAGCCTTGAATGAACCTTTACTGTGCGTTTTAATGAATCTTTGAAAGAAACGATTTGCAGAATCATTCTGATTGTACCTCCTGCTGCTGCATCAGCTGCACCATCGAATCGCCGACAAACAGCACGTCAGGCTCAGCATCTTTACACTCCTGCACAAAACGATTGTGCTGGAAAACACACAAACACAGATGCAGTCCTCCAGTATTTATAATAAACTGTTTCAACTTTAGCTCCAAAAACAAATGTCCCACACCAGTGTGCAAAATACATGTCTGGTGAGGAGGGGAGTGAGCATACAAAACAAAACGAAACCAAATAGTTGCTGACAGGCAGGAGGCCGGGGTTAGTGTAACAGGCAGCACAATAACAAAATCAAGGAAAAAAGTGGGGGAACGTGTGAATGAAACAACATGAAAAACTATTGATGGAAAAACGAACAAACAAAATGAAACAATTCAGACGTACTAAACACAACTGTGCACAGGGGGGGCGTACTAAACACAACTGTGCACAGGGGGTGTACTAAACAATACTGTGCACAGAGGGGACGTACTAAACAATACTGTGCACAGTGGGGGGCGTACTAAACACAACTGTGCACAGGGGGTGTACTAAACAATACTGTGCACAGTGGGGGGCGTACTAAACACAACTGTGCACAGGGGGAATGTACTAAAAATACTGTTACAAATTTGGAGGGAAAAAGACCAAGTAAACAAAGAGATGAATCTCAGCTCTCTCTCTCTAAGACCCTGGGGGTCCCGCTCAGCAGCTCACCTGAGACATCCAGCGCGCGTCACCCTGCACGTCCTCCACGGGCTCGGGCCTCGCGGCGGGGTTCGTGTCCTCGCGGCTCATCCTGACCGTAAACAACAACAACAACATCATCATAAAGAACAGTGGCTGGTGGTAAAGGAGGCGGAGGCCCACCGTCAGCAGCGCGAACCGCGCGAGCGCGGAAACACGGGCTAAGCTGCCGCTAATCGGTCCAAAAAACACGCGTGCATCCACGGTGCAACGCGGAGCCTCGTTCAGGACAGGGGGTGAGCGCGCACCCCCCTTTTTTTTTGTCACGGCAAACAAAGGACAAAACGATCCAAACGAGCCTTTAATACCTGGAGTGTTTGTGCAGCTCGCGCTCGGTCCCTCCCTCTCCGCCCGTCAGTCGGGGGTCTCGTGCTCGGGTGCGCGCTCGCTTAGCTTTCCTGCATCGACACACGCGGACCCCACGCGCAGCTTTTCATCGCCGCCTCTGTTCGCCGCTGCAGGTGTATTTGTGTGTGTGTTGGGGGGTCTCACGTGTAGATCAGCCCCAGTGTGTATTAACCCACGGCGTCGCCCCCAGAACGACACAGTACACACCGCGCGTACACTTCCGCATGCGCGCTGGCGTCCCGCCCCCGTCGTCATGACGTCGGCGTGCGTATGTGTGTGTGTGCGTTTGAGGCCTGTTTTTGGCACTTTGTGGGGACCGAATCACAACCCAGTTGTCACTGAAAAAAAACCCTTAATGTCTCATAATAAGGACAAAATCACAGCGAGATAATAAGTCCATACTATGAAAAGTGAAGCTATCTTCATTATGGCGTAGTAGATTGTAACTGAGATTTCGTACTATTATAAGATGTTTTTTTATGAGAACATAAGCAAAACCTAAAAAAAATGTATATGCCAAAAAATAAGAGTCCTTATTCATAATTAATAATTCTGATGAAGTAAATCAAGACATGTAAGTATGAACAAATAAGCTTAAATTATGAGGCATTGCATCAAAATAGTAAAAAATATTAATGGGAAATTGTCTAATTATAACATAAACCATATTTTTAAAAAAAACTAAAATTATTAAATATGATCTCAAAATTATTCTCAAAATCATAACTGTGATTTTTATGTGAAATCCATCAAGACACCAGATCATAACTATGACAATAAAGTTATTGTAAGTAAATATGTAAATAATGATAATTATTATTATTATTTTGAATAATATTGTTTATTTTAACCTATAAAATTGACTTATTATCTCATAATACAGACAGTGTATGTTATAATATGTCATAACTATGAGAAATTAAGTCATAATGTAAATATTTATGGCTTAAGTGCTGATAATAGTGACCTATCATCTCTTAAATAAGAGAACTTGTTGTGTTATTGTCATTATTATGTTATAATAAGTCATAAACTATAAGACAAACTTTTGTGATATTATCTTGATCTCACCACACAAATAAAACGCTTTTTTTAAGAAAAAGGTGCAGATTTTATTTTGAAGAAGAGGCTGAAGCTGATGTGGTAGCTGAGGATCACAGCAGAGTCAGGTGCAGCAAAAGCACAGTTTAGCCAAAAAAGGACATGGACACACTAGAGCTTCACTACAGCTGTAACACAGGGAACCAGAAGGTCTGAATGTTCCTTCTCGTATCCAAGCCTAACCCTGTTGTCCGATAACGATCGGCTCGGACGAGAAGCTCCCGCTTCCAGGTCCTCAGTCCCGTTTTTGCTAACAGGCCTGATTCGACTCCTCTGCTGATTACGAGGCCGTTCAGGAGCTGAGTCAGGGGGGAAAGGCGAGGAAAGGCGCTGTGCATTCAAGCCTTTCCAGACTAGGAGTGAAAACTGCTGTCCCAAATAACGCAGTGACGATGAGCGTGACCACCAACTGCTGCCACACTACAGAACCCTCAGCAGCTGCCACCATACAGTACCACCAAGCACTGCCACACTCTGCCACCATACAAACCCACCAACTGCTGCCACACTACAGAACCCTCAGCAGCTGCCACCATACAAACCCAGCAATTACTGCCACCATACAAACCCACCAACTGCTGCCACCAATCAGAACCCTCAGCAGCTGCCACCATACAGTACCACCAAGCACTGCCACACTCTGCCACCATACAAACCCACCAACTGCTGCCACACTACAGAACCCTCAGCAGCTGCCACCATACAAACCCAGCAATTACTGCCACCATACAAACCCACCAACTGCTGCCACCAATCAGAATCCTCAGCTGCTGCCACCAACCACTACCACCACCAACTGCTGCCACCATGTGGTACCACCAATTACTGCCACCGTACAAACCCACCAACTGCTGCCGCCATACAGTACGACCAACCACTGCCAACATCTGCCACCATACAAACCCACCAACTGCTGCCACCATACAGTACCACCAAGCACTGCCACACTCTGCCACCATACAAACTCACCAACTGCTGCCGCCATACAGTACGACCAACCTCTGCCACCATACAAACTCACCAACTGCTGCCACAGTACAGAATCCTCAGCAGCTGCCACCACACAGTTCCACCAATTACTGGCACCATACAAACCCACCAACTGCTGCCACCAACCACTACCACCACCAACTGCTACCATGCCGTACCACTAACTGCTGCCACACTACAGAATCCTCAGCAGCTGCCACCAAACAGTACCACCAATCACTGCCATAATCTCCCACCATACAAACCTACCAACCACTGCCACCATACAAACCCACCAACTGCTGCTACCATACAGAATCCTCAGTTGCTTCCACCATACAGCACCACCAACCACTACCACCATCTACCACCATACTAACCCACCATCCACTGCCACCATATAAATCCACCACCAACTTGGCACCATACAGTACCACCAACCACTACCACCATCTACCACCATACTAACCCACCATCCACTGCCACCATACTAACCCACCATCCACTGCCACCATACTAACCCACCATCCACT
>JBBPDA010109353.1:0-10359 GCA_037974385.1 Arnoldichthys spilopterus
GGGTTAAATGCAGAGGTTGCATTTCGTTGTGGTGCTTGAGTGTGTTCACAATGACAAATAGTCACTTTCACTTCAAACTGAAGAAAAAAAACCTTTGGATGAATCTGGGGAACTGATCCTCTTCTGGTCGAAACAATCTCAGTTTCTAGAGGTGGCAGCTTTAAGCCTATAGAACATATCTAATAGATGCATATGAAGTACATGGAGATGATCTGTAGTAGCTGAACTGGGCAGGGACAGGTGATCAGGAGGCCCCAATGATAAAAGATCTGGTCGAAGGTCCAAGAGGGGCAGCAGTGTACAGGCCGGTACAAATCTCTCCTCAAACCATGTTGCTATTTCAAACACTCATTCATTCCCCAGTCTAAGAATCAGTTGAAGGCTAAGTGAAAGGGCTTCAAAATGATTAATTGCATTTCAGATGATCCGACACAAAATTCTTCCAAATGCTTCAGTGAAGTAAATTAATTAGTCCTTACAGCCACAAAACCGTTAGAACTAGATGGACCATGGCTTTTTGGTTATTTATGTCTACAATTTTCCATTTTCCCAAGCGTGCTTTGTAGAGATTGGCTCATTACACTTCCTTCTTTCACAAACACTCTAAATGTTTTTGCAGTTTTTTTTTACAGAAACAACAGGCTTCTAGTGATTTGCCAGTGAGCATTTCCTGGTGTAGTACTTTTTTAATACATGTGCTGCCAGTCAAAGTGACAAATGGCTGTTTAGTTGAAAGTTTTACAGCAGTGACGATGTATTTAACTTCATTTTTAGATTCAGAATCCACTGGAAGGGTGATGCCGTCTCATTTCAGCTACTGCAAGGGCAACAAGAAGTCCTGATGTTCCCTGTAGAGTTGATGCAGTGAATTTTGGCTGGTGAACCATCTCCCAGTAAGATGAGAAACAACAAAGGTACATTTCTAGAATGCAAATCATGAGTCATTTTAGCATTGCTTCTCTGCAAAAGCATCTGAAATCTCCTTCAGTACCTTGCATCATCTCTCTGAGCAATGACAAAATTAAGCAGTGGAGTAGCAGACATGACAAACTTTCACTTGTCTTAACAGCTTTGCAGTTTTTCAGTGGGGAGGTGCTACCCCCTAGTGTCCATACCCTCTTATTTCACTTAGTGATGGAGGATCTCATTTGTTTTTATGTGCGCTGCTGTTCACACAAAAAAAGCAAGAAGCAGAACATGGTGTAAGTCGTAAAGAATGCTTCTTTTTTTGAAGGTGCAGGCTGCATAGTTCTACACTAGTCTGATAGATGAACTATGTAGAAGGTTCAAACAGGCAGAGGACATTGCAGGTCAGAGGTGAATAGTTTAGGTCCAGAAAGTAAAAATACTCCCCAGGATTTGGTTTCAACTGCTTGGATGTTGGTTAAAGCAAACTAAAGGTGCTAAAGTGTAGCTTCCCGGGTGATATGTGGCACGACTCGGGGATTGATGATTCATAAATAAATGGCTCTTTATTCATGAATTCACAGTAAGAGCTAGAAGAAAGGAGCAGAAAACAAAAATGCACTTAAATACACATCCACAGCATGCAGGTACCAAAAATACACCCGTACAAACGTGTATTCCTTATCGAATTAATTAAAATTCCCTATACATCCACCAAGATAACTGAAAGAGTCATATTAGTGAAGTGAAAGTTTGTCATTGTGAGCACACTCGAGCACCACAACAAAATGTGACCCCTGCATTTAACCCATCACACGTGCAGCAGCAGGCAGCTACCAACAGTGCAGCAGGGTGGTACCTTGCTCAAGGGTGCCTCAGTAGTCCCAGGGCCGGGAGTCGAACCTGCGACCTTCAGGTCCCAAAGGCAGTGTCCTAACCACTAGGCCTCCACTGCCCATATTAGACTTTAAAGCTAATGTTCACTACTTATGAACAGATATGGAGTGTAAAAATCACACAACCATATCGTCATGAAATACCTTTTAACACTAAGAAGCCGCATATTGGCCAAAATAGTGCAGAATTCAGAACCTTAGATGATAACAGCACTTTATTTACCTTGTTTACCTGTTTAGCCAGGTGCTGAAAACAGTAATCCTCCTGTACTCCAGCCCTTGCCCCTGCACCTTTTTTCTTCGTTAACTTTTCCTTACTCCCATGAGTAGTTGCACGGCTATCAGTGTAACTACTATCAAAGAAACGCAAATTTGTCAAAATTAAAGTCCTAATAGTATTTTCCTATTACATCTCTCAGAAACCAAAAATAAATGTATTTAAAAAATAACAATAAAAAATAAGAACAAAATAACTTTCATGGGCATCTACAGCAAGACGGACCACAAATCCTGTTCTCCTTTCTGGACCCAAATTACCCACCTCTAGTGGGTAGTGGGCAGTTGCGCCCTAGTGGTTAGGACTTTGCCCTTATGAACAAAAGGTTGTAGGTTCAAGTCTTGGCCCGGGCACCACTAAAGTAACCTTGAGCAAGGTCCTGTTCCACTACACTGCTCCATGGGGACTTCTCATAGCTGCCTGCTGCCCCACGTGTGCACGTGTCATGGGTTAAAAACAGAGGTCACATTGGTCCTTGTTGTTTTTTTGCTCCCCTGATGTGTGTCTTGTTTTTCCTTTATAATCCCTCATGTTTATTAGTCCTTTGCTGGAGCATTGGTGTACTGTTGGGTGCATGTCTCTTGCATTTCCTAGTGTGTGTTTGCTTCCTGTGCCAGTTGAGGTTTTGTTTTTTGAGTTTTCCCTTCTTTCTTTTGTCCAGTTTGTATTGAGGTTCAAATAAAAGACCCATGATGGAACTTACTCCGCTCCTTGTGTCCTCCTTTCAGCTCTGGGCCATGAAGCTGACACTTCTAATAGGCCAGCCTTTCTAAAGAAGTGGTCAGTAAGTGTAAAGACGTATTGATCCAGTCTGTACTATAGATTGACCAGCTCTTTCTTTCAATAAAGATTATAACCATAAAGGAATTAGAAAAAAACACAAAGTCCCACATGTATTAAACACTGTCCATTTTATTAGCATTTCCCATTAACCAAAATAGAGAAACAAAACTGTAACAAAATGGCATGTATTACATTAAAGCACATGTAGAGTCACTCACACACACACACACACACACACACACAATACATAGAGCATTCAGACAGAAACACTGACCTATATTGGTAAACTACACTACGGAGGCACCAGAGAGTCCTAATCATGCCACAGTTACTGTATATCAAACCACTACACTGCATACACTCACTGCAATATGAGCAACACATGATCATGTTAATGAATGTGTGTGTTCTTGTTACTCCTCACTTGTTTGTATGTGTGTGTACAATTTAGTTTTAAGGGATGGGTACATGTGTGTGTCTGTTGTTCCAGAATCATCATAAGAAAAGCAAATGAAACTGCATCATGATTCAGCAACAGCTGATATTTCCTTCATGTCTGTGAATAATCGACATCACGTACCAGCGCAGTAGCCTGACATCAATAAGATCCTGGAAACGTCTTTAAACGTTTCCTACGAAGGAAAGCCAGAGGAGAATTGCTACTGCTGTGGATGCGGCTTCAGCGTTTGCTGCATTGTGTGTAAACGACAGTGCGGTTTGCATTCAGGGAGATGGGAGACGTGAGGTAGCCCGGTGACCACAGGTCAGGTGATAACAGACAGCTATCCCTCAGCTTTAAAGCTAAGTCTCCCTGCCTAATGACTAAACGCATGCGTGTTAATGATCTGGATAAAAATGTCAGAAAATGCAGAACACTGTGCATTAACACACACACAAAGTACAATAAAATGCAATATATTAAACATTAAATATTTCATATCATCAAATAAATTAACAAATAAATAAATAATGGAATAAATAATATATACCTATAAAATATACGTAAATTAATACATACACTGGTAACTTAAATAAAAAAATACAATAGTAATAATAATATACAGACGTATGCAAACGTTTGAACACCCCTGGTCCACATGCTTTGTTGATTTTCTATGTGAAAAAAAAACCAAACACCTCCTTTTAGGGGGTGCTAAAACTTTTGCATATAACCGTACATACAGCAAATTTGTCGGATATGACCAACACATGATTCAATTGCTTTTTACTGACTTAAAGAAAGACTCTGGCTCTCCTCAGCCCCACCTCTGTAAGGCGCATCTGTAGCATATATTACATCAACAGTGATTCCAGTGTGTTTAGCTGTACTTAGTACAAGTTACGCTGAAAAACATGTAGAACTAAAGCAACAGCAGTTGCTGAAGCCCATTCTCACTAATGTAAGTCACTGTGTTCTGAGTTTTCGCTGTTTCTGATGTTTCTTAACTGGAGTGGATTTATTGTCAATGCTAATCGTCCATGCTACAGATGTGGCAGATGTGGCTGTAAAACCCAGAAGTATTCCTTCAGCAGAGGTTGTGTTGGTTTATTGCAGGGGTGTCCAATCTCATTCTTGGAGGGCCGGTGTCCAGCACAGTTTGGTAGTTCCCCTCCTCAAACACACTCACTACATCTGGTAATGAACAGGTGAGCTGAACCAGGTGTGTTTGCGCAGGGAAATGACCAAACTGTGGTGGACACCAGCCCTCCAGGACCAGAGTTGGACTCCCCTGGTTTATTACTTTGTCAATTACACGGTAGACTTCCATGGACTAGTCCAAACTCTACACATTATGTACATATCTCGACATGTGTACTATAATTCTACTGGTTCTATGAAACAGCAAGGTATGCTTGAATGAGCTCAATGCTTATAAATATGAACACAGAACAGTATATGAACAGACTGCAACAGACGAGAGGAAAACCCTCCCATCACAAAACAATTCCTCATTTCTGTTTTATGGCTTTTTATCGCACTTTGCAACGTGCATGGAAATGATAAGAGGACACCCACCAAGCACATTGAGATTAGGCATTCTCGCCGAAAAACAAAGTCAAAAAAGTCAAAAATCAGCAACACTACAAAGCTTTACTTATTCCATAAACACAGAATTTGGTCCATTTAAGTCATAATTAAGAAATAAATTCAGCTACTCATCGCAGGCAAAAGTCACACTTCATGGTCACAAATACTTTCCTGTATTGCACAATACTTAAAATCAAAACAATAAGGCAAATGACATCAAGAACATCGCTCTACTTCTTTAAAAAAAAGTGTTAAATCTCTTAATATGTCAATGAACTGATGCCTTTCAGGTATGACCCCAGGTCACCACTGCTTTATCCTTTTGCTGTATTTTTATTATTGTTATTTTTATGTTTTTCTGCAGTTCCTAATCTATTATGTCACTTTCCTCGTGTGCCACTGACCGGGCTTCCCAGGAAAGAAAATGAAACTTAATAAAATGTCTAATAAACGAGAAACGAGTCGTATTTACAATAAATACACTGTCAAGTACATCTTCATTTATAAAGGGAAGATTTGTTTGTAATGGAAGACTGATTTGTTTAGAAATAAAGAGCTTGAACCTATATTCTCACTGTTTGTGTATATTCCCACATTATTTCATGTAGGACTGTAATAATGAACGGAAATGAAAGGTTAAAATTCCAGATTAGATTAGCTCTTCTGACTGTATAGATACAAGGATATGGGTGAAATACTAGGTTAGAGACTCTGAGGAACTTATCAAACACTATAATAGTATATGGACAGTTTTACATGGGGAGCGGAGAGAAACTGAACCAGTCGTGTAAGTAACGGCATGTTCAGTAGGGATTACGCTACAAAATAAACCTTGGGAATAATCCCAACTTGTATAAATGCTGCGAAAGTTGAAGTGTTGGTTCATAGGTTGAGTTTTTATCACAATTTTGATAGTTTGTGTTAGAGCTGGGCAATATGGTATTTATCATCATCGTGATAAACTGTGGTCACAATATGCTTTTCTGAGCATATCTTGATATTGTTAGTGCTTAAAAAACACTGTCACACTTCATGTTTAATTTTAAGGAGAGCATCATTAGTCTTGCTTAAGTGAACATGTTGCACTGTGGTGTGAGAAACACTGAATAAAAATGATTTGTGATATGTTACGTTGATTTCTTTTGTTTAAATATGGCACTATTGGCTTTTTTTCTTTTTGCCATCTTAATACATATTGTAACATATCGCACATATAGGGAAATTTAAAATATCGTGATAAGATAGTTTTGCCATAACGCCCACCCCTAGTTTGTGGTTTAGCTTTTCGCTATATTAACAACACACTTTATTCGATTAAGACAGTTAGCCACACTCCTAAAAAGAGTGACACCAAGGGTTCCTTGATCAATGCCATAGAAGAACCATTTTTGTTCTCTAAAGAACCATTTGTGTAAATAAGAGACGTGAGTATGAGAGCCTTTGACAGATTTAAAGAACGTGCCATATTGTAATGGATCTTTATCAGTTTAGAGTTCCTTTAAGAACCTTTATGTTATGTTGAAGTTCTTCAAGCTTCAAGTAGGTTTTCATACTCAAAAAGGGTTTTTCTATGGCATCACAGAACCCCTATTTTTCAGTTCAAGTAGCTGCTTAAGTTATGGTTAATGTGTAAAGCGAGCAGACACCCAACAACCACATCGCTGTGAATTATAGCCGTGCAAATCAGCCACAAACATTGCAGATGTCCTATTTGTACATAAGATATATGAAAAGAAATTGGGCAAAACTAAATGGACAACGTAAAAAATGTGGACGTAGCTGAACCAGTAAGTCCCACTAACACAGACCCCTATTCCAGGGTCCATAGACACCCATCCCTTAAAGGACTGCTTAGGGGTTTGTATATGTGGGATACTTGTTTTCTAAGGACTGCAAGAGGTTTTAAAGGCAAATTTAAAAATAAGAAAAGAAAAAAAGTAACTACACTCTTAAAAATTAAGGTCCCAACAAGGGTTCTTTATGAGATGACTTAGAAAAAACACTTTTAGTTTTCTAAAGAACCTTTCACTGAGTTGTTCTTTGAAGAAACATATGTGTGGGTTTGAAGAATATTTTATAATAAATAATAAAGGTTCTTAGAAGAACCCTTAAATTGGTTAAAATAACCTTTTTGATGTTATAAGAGGGTTCTTTACACCTTTTACTCACATATCACAGTTACAAACATGATGTTTTATGGAACTAAAAGGGATCTTCCATGGTTCGCTCCATGTTGGTACCTTTATTTTTAAGAGTTTACCCATAATTCCTCTATAATAATGTAAGCATTAGCCTACATAACACAGTCATAAGGTCAGTCATTTACTCCTCCTATAAGCTCTACCCAGAATCTGCTGACCTTCAGGACATCTTCATTTCAAAAGTGCTGGTCAAGTGCGTGTCTAGATTAGTCGGAGAAGAGGCTGGCGAACGACTGGCGAAGGCTGCGGATGGTCTCGGCTTTGGCCTCATCATCGGTGGGGTTGCCCCTCAGTGTCTCCGTGAAGGTGTTTGTGAGCGATTGAGATTTGCTGAAAGAAAAGAACAGTGAAACATCAGCTTTAGCACATCAAGAACGTCAGAGCACTAGTAAAAAGAAGCCTTAGTGTGTAGTTAGGCAACAGAACATGAGATGAAGTGCACTATTGCAGACACCGCAAACATTGAACGTGGTCAATGGTGACCTAGTGATTAAGACTATTCCCAGACCGAGACCAGTCCCGGCCCAGGTGCCTGCTGCTCCACATGTGCACATGTAATGGGTTTAATGCAGAAGTCACAATTTATTGTGGTGCACTTTGTTTGTGTTCAAAATAAAAAAGTCAAGTCACTTTCACTTCACATTTGTGACCTTAATCACAACAAAAGCAAGCACAGAATTCTTTTAAAAGAAAAGTATGTAAAGAAATGTAAAGAAAGAACAGTAGTTCCAAAGCAGTAAGACAACCCTTGCTGTCCACCTAACAGTGGTCTATGCAATGGAATGACGCAGCATGGCAAGACAAAAACAAAACTACAGGCTAAAAAACTGATACGTTCCTACGTTCAACCACTTGTCCAAACCAGGGTCATTCTGGGTGCTCTCATCTCATCTCTCATATTATGAGAGGGAGAGAAACAGCCTGGACAGGTCATCAACCCATTGCAGGGCAGACACTCAAACACAGTCACACCTAGGGGCTATTTAAGCATCTCTAGTTAACCTGATATACATGTCTTTGGATTGAGGGAGGAAATTGGAGCTTCTGGTGGAAACCCATACAGACAAACAGGAGAAGATACAAACCCCACAAAGAAAAAACCCTCGGCTGAGATTCAGCTAGGACATTGTTGCTGCAAGGAGATCAGTGCTACCTACTGTGCCACCATGCCACCATAAATAAAAGAATTTCAGCTTTTATCATGAACAGCACAGTAGTTATAAATTACTGAAAGTGATTTTTTAGTATTGATAATACAGAATAAATGAAGAAATGATTTGATTATGCTGAGATATGTCAAAAGAAAAATCTGAATGTTACTCATTCATTCTTTAATCCATAAGTGCCATCCATCAATTCATTTTCTAAACCGCTTCTTCCGTTTCCAGGTCGCAGGGAAGCTGGAGGCAATCCCACCTGACTGCGGGCCTAAGGCGGGGTTCACCCAGGACAGGAGGCCAACCCATCACAGGGCAACACAAAGACAGACAACCAACAACATCCAATCAACCTACTGTAGCCTTTGGACTGTGGGAGGAAACCGGGGCACCCGGAGGAAACACACGCCAACACGGGGAGAGCTTGCAAACTCCGCACAGAACGGCGCCTGTAGCCGACCCGGGGATCGAACCCAGGACCACCGTGCCGCCTCCATAAGTGTGAACAGTATTCAAATAGCTTGGTTTTTTCTAAAAGAAATGCAGTGGATTTTATTTGAATTTCTAGATGCATTGATCTGATCACTGATGGTGGTTTCCCTGAAGACAGCAAACAAGAGATATACAATTTTTTGATTATAAAGGCAACCATATGCACATGTGCGGTGATATACAGGTCTGACTGGCTGGATGTTTTTTTGAACAATGTGAAAACAGCTGAATAGACTCACTTGAGCAGTGGAGCTTGTTTCTGAGAGGCTCCTCCAGTGCCAGAAGCTGGGATAGGGCCAGGCTGGAAGGCCTGACTGGGCGAAGTGGTAGCTGAGCGGGCCCGCTGCGGAGAGCCATGAGCAGACTGAGATGGAGAACCAGAGGCAGAGCGAGGGCCTCCTAAAAAGCACAGATAAACAAAAACATTAACATATACTTAGATTCACAAGTCACACTTACTATCATGAGTTTTACTGTCTAGTTCAGTGTTTATTATCTTCCTTCTGGTGACTCCACCCCAAGGTTCCTAGATTTGGCCAACCTGGTCCTGCTCTCCTCGTAAGGTTTTGGGTTTTTGGAAGTAAATGCAAGCATGCGGTTCAAGGTTTTTTTTTTGTTTGTTTTTTTAATAAGCAGACGTGACAAACACATAGCTGGATAAACGAATGACAAGACTTGGCACATCAGGAGTAAGTGTTCCTTGAGAAAGTTACTGTGACATGGGATAAGGACTTGTTTATGTCAAATCTATCCCACCAAGGGCTTTGGCCCGACAGTCTGGCTCTGATGTTGCCCACCTACCGCAAACTGACAACTATTTTCATAAGAGTCCAAAGGGCTTGTGAAGGCATTTCCCACTATTTTTAGAGTTTTTACAAACCAATCAATCTATTGATTGATGGCTCTATAATGAAAATAATCACTAGTTTCAGTTGGAACTAAAAAAGTTCAAAAAAGCTCCTCTTCCACCAACTACGGCAGTAAAAACCTGCCTTTACAAGAATGACTGAGTAAAATAATCTATAATAATAATAGTCTATAATATTTTATAGTATTTAAGCTTTAGTATTTTGCTTTAAAAGCCCAAAAAAAACTCTTTAAAGGGTCTAAATCAACTTTAGCATCTAAAATGTCTCTGCTCAGTATTTCTGTAGCTTGACTCATGGAAGTAAATATTGCCTTATCATGTTTCTATAGCTTTGATTCACCAAAATGACTTTCACGTTCTTTCCCACTTCTAAACAGTTACATGATACAATAGCACCCATTTCCAGATAATACTGTCACATAGAAGGAGGACACCTTCTGACTCACCTTGAGCTCGTCTTGGTTGGGATATCTGTGGACCAGGCTGTGTCTGTCCCAGATAAAAAGAGGAGTGCCAGTTTATTCATTGGTTAATTTATTAAAGAAAGCAATATGTTTACTTCCGCATGAATATCACTGTATAGTATAACTGACGTGTGTATAATTTAAACTGTCTATATATATATATATATATATATATATATATATATACACACATGGACAAAATTGTTGGCACCCTTCAGTCAATGAAAGAAAAACTCAAAATGGTCACAAAAATAACTTTAATCAGACAAAAGTAATAATAAATAAA
>JBBPDA010109354.1:0-10359 GCA_037974385.1 Arnoldichthys spilopterus
CAAGGATGTGCAAACATTGCAGGACAGTGCAAAGACAGTGCAAAGACAGTGCAAAGACAGACAGATACAAAACAAGAACACTTGTCGATCCGGTGTCCATTTACCGAGTTTGGTCGCACTGAGACACAAAATAGTACAAACTAGCACCATTTTGTCTTGACACCATCATGTCTTGACTAAATAAAGGTAAGAGGGAACATGTATGAATCTGACTTTTTGCTGAAGCGCTCCTTAAAAATAAACCTGAAACTGAATTTGATCTGCCTGTTTGTCAGTCCCTGGTCTAATTAAACACAACTCATCATATCACATTACTTGAAAGACCAACTTCTTGATTTCTTTAGATGTAAGTGGAAATGTAATGACTTTGCTCTTTTCTAAAAGGCATTACATTTTGTGTTGTCATCGTAAGAAGCATGGGAAATAATATTTTAGCAAAATAATATATTAGCAAACCGCCACTATAGAGGAGGCGACTCTGACGTGCATTAGATTGTGAGGGGTGTCCGCCATGTTGGGGGACCACCGCCAATGTTAGGTTTCAGTTTTCATCAACAGTTCGTGAAAACATGCTAAAATAACACGATAGAGTGTAATTCCCTTACAGAGAGAAGCTCACAAGAGAAGCAAGGAGATGATACCATTAAAAAATCCTCTGGTCAACAAATTAGATCCATACGCGCTTAAAAAGTCATGAATGGAGTTTAGACTTAGATTCTTAGATTCAGTTTTTAAATTCCTAACGGGGTGTGAACTTAAACTGAAAACGAGGTGCACACCACAGAAAAAGCAGTTGTCCTGCTTTACCTGAATTCAACACTTCATATAGAATTTATTAGCCTAGAATAGAGTTTCTTAACTCACAATAGGTTTTATTAATGCAGAATAGAGTTTATTAACACAAACTAAAGTTTATTAACCCAGAATAGAGTTTATAACCCAGAATAGAGTTTATTAACACAGAATAAAGTTTATGAACCCAGATCAGAGTTTATAACCTAGAATAGAGTTTATAACCCAGAATAGAGTTTATTAATGTAGAATAGAGTTTATTAATGTAGAATAGAGTTTATTAATGTAGAATAGAATTTATTAACACAGAATAAAGTTTATAACCCAAAATAGAGTTTATAACCCAGAATAGAGTCTATTAACACAGAACAGAATTTATTAACACAGAATACATTTTATGAACCTAGAAAAGAGTTTATTAATGCAGAATAGAGTTTATTAATGTAGAATATAGTTTAATAACCTAGAATAGAGTTTATTAACACAGACTAAAGTTTATGAACCCAGAATAGAGTTTATTAACACAGACTAAAGTTTATGAACCCAGAATAGAGTTTATTAATGCAGAATAGAGTTTATTAACCCAGAAAAGAGTTTATAACCCAGAATAGAGTCTATTACACAGAATAGAATTTATTAACACAGAATAAAGTTTATGAACCCAGAATAGAGTTTATTAACACAGAAAAGAGTTTATTAACACAGAATAAAGTTTATTAACCCAGAAAAGAGTTTATAACCCAGAATAGAGTTTCTTTACCCAGAACAGAGTCTATTAACACAGAATAAATTTTATGAACCTAGAAAAGAGTTATTAATGCAGAATAGATTTTATTAATGTAGAATATAGTTTAATAACCTAGAATAGAGTTTATTAACACAGACTAAAGTTTATGAACCCACAATAGAGTTTATAACCTAGATTAGAGTTTATTAATGCAGATTAGAGTTTATTAACACAGAATAAAGTTTATTAACCCAGAAAAGAGTTTATAACCCAGAATAGAGTTTCCTTACCCAGAAAATTTTATTAACACAGAATAGAGTTTATTAACACATAATAGAGTTTATAACCCAGAATAGAGTTTATTAATGCAGAAAAGAGTTTATTAACACATAAAAGAGTTTATAACGCAGAATAGAGTTTATTATCCCAAAATAGAGTTTCTTTACCCAGAAAAGAGTGACTTGGGTAGAGACTTGTCCCACATTACATTCAAAATAAAAGTAGCCGATCTCGGGCCCTGGCTGAAAAGAATTGGAAGACCCCCTACTGCATGAACGTTTGGTTGGACGCTTATATATAAAAATGTGCATTTAGATGTGATGCAATCTCGCCCTCTACTGGCTGATAAATACCTAGCACCTCATTATATATTAAACAGCAATGTTTGGTTCTGCTGTTTCCTACTGCAGCCTGTAGAGGGCAGGAAAGACCAATTTCCAGTAGTAGTGCAAATAGCGTGTGGTAGCGAGGAAGACCGAGGGAAAGGTTTATTTTCAAAGCTTGTGTTTCTGTGTAGTTTTTATTCGTCAGATCCAGTCATGTCGGAAAGAAAGGTGTTGAATGTAAGTGGACTGAATGCTCTTTTTTGCTTCTGGGGTGAAGTTAGACAATGTGGCCGAAAAACCTACAGCAGGCCTGTAGTGTGTTGTTATGCTAAGCTTGCTTAGCTTCTTAGCTAGCTAGTACACGCGTGTAAACAAACATTTAGATGACATGGTTGGTAGTTCTTGTTGTTTCCATGAACTTATTATTCTTTAAAGAAGCTTAAATAAACTTAAAAGAAGCTTTAACAGTCTGACCTGTCTGTTGCTGACTGACAGTGACCCCAGTGCAACAGGAAATGTGCAAATCAGATTAATATTAAAGTAATAGGTGGCACATATTATGTGTCCTGACGTGAAAAAAAACAATGTGTTCTTGTCCTAAGTGATGTAATTTTGGAATCCAGTGGCACAGCTCATGCAGATAGAGTAGCATGCTTAAATTGACCCATCATGAATAGGTTAACCAAGTTAACCTAGTAATAAGATCGATGTAGTGGATGGTAGTGGATGGCTTATGAACGTATGTGGTAGTACACACAAGAGAGCAGAGGGGAAATACAGACCATATATGGAAAAGCTAGAAAAACAGGCCCTTTAGAATGCACTTTTTTGATTTCACTGCCACTGTAATGATCTATGCCCACATGTTCAGCCTATAGTAGTTTAGCTCACCAATTCACCTTGTAGTTATAAGGTGTTCTGTCCTGGACAGTTTTCTGAAGGGACAGTATAGGTGCTCTTTAGAACAGAACTTGTTAACATGTGTCAGTCAAAAGCAGTAACTGAAGTGTCTGTTTTGTTTATTGTGTTAAACACCAGTGTGAAAATAGTATGTCTAGTATAGTATTGCGTTTGGTACGCAAGGAATTTTATAAGAGAAAAAAAACGCCAGATAAATAGAATATGGGCCCTTTAATGGGCTTCTTCAGGAATGGAACAAAATCTGTTCACTGTTATTTTAAAAACACAGCTCTTTTATTTGCTTTGATTGTTTACGGATGAGTCAGAAATACTTTGCAGAATGAGATCATTTTTATAAAATGATAGAATAAAATAAGCATGGGTAAAGGGACAGGGTCTTCACTAAGTGTCCACTTTAGAAAGAAAAAATAAAGATTTAATCAGTAAAACATCGAATACTTTTGAAATGTTGATGCTGCAATAATCGCCCACTACGAATTTTATAGTAAGTTTGTACAGTTAATATGGTTTATTGCACACATTATAAATTACAAGGTTTATAAGATTGTACTGCTAAAATATTATATGTAGTCAAAATTATATGTTAAAATATAGGTGTTAAAATTAAAGTCTTTAAAAGGCAAATAAGCATGAAAATAAGAAAATTTTATAAATAATAAAATTAAGCAATAAAGTGCATGATAAAAGTAAAATATAAATATAGAACACTTATTAAAGGATGTGGCAAATAAGCTTTATAAAGTCTTCTAGATATGTTTTTATAAGGGTTAGTACTTTAGTGTCATGTTTTTTAGCAATAAAAGTTTAAATATGCTTCACATATTGAGTTACAGATTCTTTGTCCAGTTATAATAATTTATTGATTTATTTAGTGAAAAAAATTGGCTATATGTGCCGTTCTGTTTTTGTCTATATTCTATAACACAGATATTGTCAGTAATTGATATATTGTCAAGATGATCCACACTGCTGCACTGTTTCTGTTTTCATAGAAATACTACCCCCCAGATTTTGATCCGTCTAAAATCCCAAAACTCAAGCTCCCCAAAGACCGACAGTATGTGGTCAGATTGATGGCTCCATTTAACATGAGGTAAGTTACTTGGAAAACACTAATAAATGTCTGTATATATATATTAGTACACACACACACACACACACACACACACACACACACACACAACCGTTTACATTGTGCATGTATACATGCTTATAATCTCTCTTCTCTAACTGGAGGTTTTCTTTACGGTCAAGCAAAAGCACCCATAATTCTGCATAATGGCCAAAGCCTCAACAACTGATTAGGTATAGGAAGTCTACATTTGTCATTTGTACTGAAAGCCTGCAGCCACACTGACTCTTTGTGGATAAAGTTGGTGTTTCTTGCTTTAATTACTTGTTTCAGGTGTAAAACATGTGGAGAGTACATATACAAAGGGAAGAAGTTCAATGCAAGGAAGGAAACCGTACAGAACGAGCTATATATGGGGCTGCCCATCTTCCGCTTCTATATCAAGTGCACACGATGTCTGGCAGAAATCACATTTAAGGTATGAAAAAGGAAACACACAACTGGAGCCACTAGTTTATAGTAATACCGCATTGACTCTAAATTTGAAATTATGTCGTCTTCAGTTCTTTGGTGTAGAGCTCGGAATAGAGCTGGTGGTGGTCAACTTTTGCAGCGCTCATTGTGATCATATCTTCTTTTTGCTTTTCTCTTCAAAAGACCGACCCAGAGAACACAGACTATGCTATGGAGCATGGTGCGACACGGAACTTTCAAGCTGAGAAACTGATTGAGGAAGAGGAGAAGAAAGTCCAAAGGGAGCGAGAGGAAGAGGAGCTGAACAATCCCATGAAGGTAATGTTGAACAATGTGCCTTGTTTGTTTTATCTTTAGCATTTTGGTCTTCAGCAAATAATCATAAATTCACAGACTGCTTACATGTCTTCGGCAACATGAGTCTATACAGCACTGAATTGTGCTCTACATGCATAAGAACAGTGTCAACCAAAGCAATCAAGTAACTCAGTGTTGGTGATTCAGCCACATTAGAATTCAGTTCACCCATGAAAATTCTCTGGCGTGCCCCAAGGTCCTGGAGAACCGCACCCGGGATTCGAAGTTGGAGATGGAAGTTCTGGAGAATCTACAGGAGCTGAAGGAACTGAACCAGCGGCAGGCTCAGGTGGACTTTGAATCTATGCTGGAGCAGTACAAAGAGCTGGAGAAGAGACAGAGGGAGAAAGAACAGGAGGAGGACGAGAAGGAGACCAAGTATGTGCAGAGTATAAATAATGTGGAGTGTAACAGTGATGCCCAGTCTTTTTTTTATTATTAATATTAATGACATAATTGATTTGGAGACATATCATCACTGACCGCAACTAATAAGATAAATATCTCATTACTACTTTTCTATATAGTGAAATCTTTTAAAAATAATATAAAATAAAGATTTTTCCACTTTGTTTTTATTCACATTCATTCAGGATTGTTGGGGCAGTGGTGTTGTAACAGTTAAGGGAGTTGCTCCTGTGACCTGAAGGTCGCTGTTTCAAATCCCAGACCACTGAGGTACCCATGAGCAAGGTACCATCAGTAAGCACTGCTCCCTGGGCGCTGCCCATGTCAGCTGCCCACTGCTCTTACACAAATCGATCAAATGAAGAGGTTAAATTTTGTTGTGGTGCACTGTGTGCTGTGCTGTGGTATGTTCACAATGGCAAAACACTCACTTTTACATATAACAAATGCAATAAAAGCATCCTTATTCCAGCCTGGTTGTTTTCCAAACCTACATTATTTATAACCTGTAAACAAAATACTATGGGAACAGAGATTTGGGAATTGTGGCCCAATCTAATTTATTTATATAGGGTTTACAAATGCAGAAAACACCTTAGATTTGAGATATTGCTGATCATTTCCATGCAATTTTTGAACATTACTATTATATGTTATTAATAATGCTTTCACTATAAAAACAGCAAGCTACACAAGGTGTCTTGCATTGATTTTACTCTGCTTTACCTAATGGGGAAAAATCATGGTAACACAAATCCTCTTGTGGGTTATTGGTTTAGAATATGAGAAGAAAATAAAACAAGATGTACAAATCATGTATGGGCCAATTTCACCAGCTGTTCTTAAAAAGAAATTTCTACTTGAAACCCCCATATTCTTCAAGATTTTAACATTCAGCAGTTTTCTTATTTGGAATTTGTACTTGGGTAAGAAAAGAATCTGTGCACATTCAAGAGCCCATTTACCCACATTGGCAAAATAACTCTCTATGAATCTATGGTTTGGTGTCAAATATGTCTATACTAGTCTAGACTATTGATACACAAACCAACAGAACATTATCACGTAGGTCTTTAAAGGGTGTTCTAATCTCAAAAACAGCTGATGATCTCTCTCGCTCTCTCTCTCTCTCTCTCTCTCTCTCGCTCTCTCTCTCCCCCTTCTCCATTTCTACCCCCCCCCCCTTTTTGTCTTTCTGTCTCTCTGTCTGTCCCTCCTTTCTCTTTCTCGCTTTCTCTTTCAAGGGAAATGCTGGAAAGGGCTTTGGTGAAGCGGCTGAGGGACTCGGATTCTGACTCTGATGGAGAGGAAGAGGATGGAAAAGAACAGAAGCAGAAGAAAGACTCTGCCGAGAAGCCTACAGACATCCTGACCACAGACAATAGCACCGACACAAAGGTACTTTTGCTGGCCAGTGCTAATGAGGGAAAGAATGAGGTAAAATAGTTTGCTAGAACCATAATAAGCAGCCTTTATTGGCCAGGTGTTTTATTTTTTTATATTCTGTATAGTCTATTAAGCTCTGAGGGGAACTTTGTCTGGGCAGCCACACAGTGGAAGAACCCATTGAGCAGTTGAGGGTTATGTGCCTTCTTTCACTTCAGTCATGGGTGTAAATGGAGGGGAAGGCACCGTTCTATTCTTTAGGTGGTTCAGGGACTTCTCTAAAATGCATAATATTAAGCATTCATTACTGAATATTTCTGTGCATACACACTGTCAGACAGACATGGAGACATGTATTGATAAATAAACGTCCTTCGTATGAAGGAGTGCTCTTTTCAGAACATTTTTAAAGTAACTAACGGTGAGGATGAACTATTTAATCACTGCAAGCTTGAAGTTAACCATTGGTAACTAGCTATCTAACCTAAAGCAAGCTAGCATAACTACATAGCTAGCCAACGAATTAACTAGCAATTTTACTATATCTGGAGTATTGCTGTCAATTATATACATAGAAGTAAAGAACTTTTTAACCCACACACATAGACATGTATAGCATTGGGATCTCTTAAGGTGCCTGTAGCTAGGGAACCGTCCTGTCTGTTCATAGCTTTGAGACAACTATGACATCCTTTTGGCTCCGTTTTGCATCTTGGAGAAGTTAAAATCAGCATTCGTTGTCTTTTTCGCCATGCAACCCACCAAGCAACAGCTTTAGAATTAGAACTAGAAAGTGAACGACAGTGGAAAGAACACCACTGTCTTTTGTCACAGTATGGGTGTTTATCTAACTCTAAATGCTTACCCATATCTCTATACTCATAATCTCTATTCTATATCAACTCCGTTAGCTTCCATGCATTCATTCAAAAGACAAAACAAATTCTGGCTAACTTCTGTTTTATAGAATTCTGTAATCCTTTAATTTCTGGCTTTGTTTTCTTTCCCCCACCTCCACAGGGCTCTTTGTCAGCTGGAGTGAAGCGTCAGAAAGTAGAGAGCTGGGAGAGGAGTGTAGGAGGACTGGGAGGAAAAAGTAACCTGGGGTCATTAGTAGTGAAGAAAAAGCCTGCAGCCACAAACACAGCCCAGCAGCTTGCAGGTAGAGATACAACAGCCTCAGAACTATTGTGAAAGTGACTATTTGTCATTGTGAACACACTCAAGCACCACAACGAAATGTGACCTTTGCATTTAACCCATCACACGTGCACACGTGGAGCAGTGGGCAGCTATCAATAGCACCTGGGGAGCAGTGTAACAGGACAGCACCTTGCACAAGGGTACCTCAGTGGTCCCCGGGCCAGGTCTTGAACCTGCAACCATCAGGTCCCAAGTCCATTGTCCTAACTAGGCCACCACTGCCCACCTACTGCACTAGTTGGCGTAAGCGTAATCATAGAAGTAGCACAAAATGGCTGTTTAATTTATCTTTTTTTCCCCCCTAAAAAGTATTTAGGGATATTTAAAAGACTTTTACTATTTATTTATTAAAATTAATAGACTTTTATATAGTTTTGGCTTTTTAAAAACGTTTGTGCACTTGAATAAAAAAATTGTTGAACCTGTACCTTGTTGCAATAATAGTGACAAATCCAATAATAGTGTTGTTCTATTAAATTGTTTAAACTGTCTATATTCTGGTCCCTAGATCCAGTCCTGTATTGCCAGTATTCAGCATGGTTTAGTGATTTCCCTGCTCAGACCTGGTTCAATTCTGCTAGGTTAAGTTTCCAGGTTTAGTGCGTGTGTTTGAGGGGAACTACGAAACCCTGCTAGACACCAGCCCTCCAGAACCAGATATCGGGCTCCTAATCTATTTATTTTATGGAGTATGTTTTATAAAGCATGATTTCTCAGTGAACTAGATCCTTCCAGCTGAAAAGTCCAATTTGTCCAAAACAAAGGCCGCTAAAGGACACTCTGTGAACCATCTGGTGCAGTTGTGCTGGATTATATATGTTCTTGTTTCTCTGTACCTTTCAGATGCAGGTGCTCCTAAGCCTGCAGAGACATGCGCTTCCACTCCTGCTGGCAGCAGTCAAACCACATCAGCTCAGAATGGTTCTGCTCTCAGCCTGCTGGGGGCATACTCAGACAGCGACGAGAGCAACTCCGACTAAGCTGCTAGTCGATTACTGCTGACGGGGACCAGATTTGATGTTAAGGACACAGAACACAAGAAAGGACAGGAAGGAGACTGGCTCAAGGACACATACTTTGTCATTTTAGTTGAATTATGACCATTTTTAAATAAGGCTTCTAGCGGAATTACTGTAATTTCAAGCTTATTGGTTTGTTTCTATTGAAGTAAAGACACATTTCCCGAGAGTCACGTTTCTCATTTGTATGTTTTAAATGGAAAAATATATTTTTTTGTGCTTACATCAGCCATGACCATCCTCTTCTCATTTCCCTCAAGCAGGTTGTTGGTCTGTTGTTCAAAATGTTTTAAACAATCGCGCCACAAAAGTTAATATTCGCTCCGTGTACTCAAGCTTGTGTGTGTTGTACCCCTCATACTGCCTCCCTCGTTTTTGGTTTGGTGTCATCTTTATTGCTGCAGTTTCTCTAAGCTAGATTGACAAGCCTTCCATTGTAGTGCATAAGTCTCTAATCCACACTGAATTATACTGATCTTATCTGCACAGTGTCAGAGGGTGGTTTCATCCCCACAGCAGACAGAACGTGCCTTTGAAGTTTATTCTACAGTTCATTATAAGCTGGTCTGTCAAGAGATCAAGACTAGTCCCGGACGAGGATTAGTAAAGACGCTCCCTCCCGAGTGGAAACCCCCCCTTAGTGTGGGGCTGAGATGAAAACGTATAGAAAATGGCCAGTTGAAATGCGTGGCTTTTTATGTGTGTCGTACTGTTTATTTGGCTGGCAACAGTCTTGAAAGGGAATCTGCGAAGATGTGTTGGCTTTTAATTCACTATTTCTGGTAGGAGAAGCTCAGTATGGTTTTGTTTTTTTTGTTTTTTTTGCATGGGGGATGGCCCAAAGGAAGTACACCACACCACCAACCAACACACAATATGTGATGGCAGTTTAATGAGGGGCATTCTGCTCTTTTTGCTAACAAGAGTGGAGGCACCTCCCCCTTACACCCCCTCACATCGCCTACTGATTACAGTCTAGTGTCGCTACTAGAAATTGTATTGTAGTATGTAAAATTTCTATTCCTAATCCCCTCCCAAATTATTGTACTATTATAAATATAATTTTATCAGTTAATTCAATATTTAATTCAAAAGTAAAATGTTCTAATCTTGCAAATGAATTTGCACATTGCTGTTTTAACTGAGCAAGAAAAAAAGTGACATTTATATGCATGACTAGAATCTGAACAGGTCAGAATCGAATTTTTACTTGAGAAAACTGAATAACCTGCTGCAAAAACTGAAATGCCACATTCAGATTGCTCCTCCTGTTACAATAAACTGAACTCTTAACATTGCTGAAATATAACTCATGCTCCTACTGTAGTTCTCTCCTTAGTAGTATAAGAACTTGGCATATGGAATTTCCTCTCTTTGGTAGTTTAGGATCTTGGC
>JBBPDA010109355.1:0-10358 GCA_037974385.1 Arnoldichthys spilopterus
TTGTTTCGTTTTTACTGTGTACTGTGTATACTGTGAAAATGACAATAAACCTACTACTACTACTACTACTACTAAAAAGAAACCACGTGCAGAAACCTTACATAGGCCTAGGAAAGCTGAAAAACTGCCAAAAAGAACCAGTGGTCCGTGAACTTTGGCATGTGATCCGGAATCAAGTCTCCTGACATTGATCATTTGTACACGTTCACGCTCTGCTTTGTGTATTTTCCTGGCACTGAATGCAAGTACAATTAAATATGTGAACAGTTGGTTTGAATTCCCTCTTTTCAACAGGGCGGCCAGTCAGACCAGAGGTCATTTATGTATATCAGTCTTAAAGGCACAGTAACAACAACAGCTGGTTTACTTCGAAGGGGTGAAGAGGCTGGAAAATGGTCAAGTAAAGATTAAACAGTTTTTGTCTAGGTCTACTACACTGTGCAGGATTGTGTAGCCCATACCCTGATTGGATTGGATGTTTATGCTTTCGGCACCGATCAGTCCCAAAACCCAAGCATGAGCACTGAGCCCATGACCACATCTAAATCCCATTAACAGGCTTATGAAACTGTAGTGTTCACAGCCATTATAGCTTAATTACACTGTTAACACTAATTCTTTAACCATTATCTACAGATAATCTCTGTATTCTGTACCTTTTAACATTTAAGCAGTTTTCATAGTGTTTTCATTAAAGTTAAATCAACACACACTACAGCCAACAGTATCAGCCTGTATCAGTATAAAAATGAGTTACAGTTCATCATTTAAACAGTGTTCAGGTACCTGAACATGGATTAAGCCTAAGTGTAATGTCAATAGAGATTTTACCATTTAAAAGTTTCTTTAGTCTGTGATTAAGCTTAATCTTGGTATGGAATACCTCCATGCGGTGTTTTTTTTTTTTTTACAGTAAACAGGTGACATTCTTCTGGATTTATCAGCTGCCTTGATCAAGCTCGCTTAAAGTTTGTGCACAAACCTGCTATGTCCAAAAGTATTTAGACACCTGGTAGGAAGGGGAACAAACTCCCTGTTAATACTGCCAATATAAAAGATTGAACACCAGGACATGTGTGAGATATATGTGGATTTTCTAATGATAGACTGGGTAGTGGTGTTAAAAACATAGGTCTGGGCAAGTCGTTCATCTACACTAACCCATAGTTAAAGGATGACGGCAGGTACAGGTGTTTTCAGTAGGTAATGTTTAATAGTGAACTTTATTCCTTCAGAGAAAAGCGATAATGAAGTTTAAACTTTTAGCCAATGACTTGCGAGGCTTGCGAGAGGCGGGGCTTGCGAGAGGCGGGGCTTGCGGGAGGCGGGGCTTGCGGGAGGGCGGGTGTGGTGTGTTGTTTGTTGTTATTGTAAGGCTGTCCGCCTTCGGTGTGCATCATGACGGTTTGGGGAGCGTTTCGTCCTGTCCGCCTCACAGCGTCACACTGGCGGGGAGCAGCCCTGCTCCAGGGCGAAGGAGTGCGAAGCCTGAAGGCACAAACCAGCGACTTCAACGCGCAGCCTGTCACCGCTGAACCAGGGAAACTGAAGACTATCGATGACCTTCCTGGGCCCAGCCTGGCCACCACAGTGTACTGGCTGTTTGTGAAGGGCTATGCTGATAAGAGTCATGCGATGCAGGTTAGAAACTCCAGCTGTGCTGCTGCTACTCACGATTGATGCTCGCGTGAGACTTTTAACAGCAAAATTATTATCGTTTTTTTCTTAAACGCGAGATGTGGGACAGAGTCAGTGTGTGTTTATGAGGGTAAAGAGGACCACAGATACTTACTGATGACTAAGGTTAATGCAGGTGGGGTTGAACGCGAACTCTGCAATATTCCTGACAACCTTGAACACAAGGTGGTTTAGTCTGAACAGTGGACTGGTTCCCTGGATCAGATTACCCTTTCTCCTGCATCTCACTGTCGATTATAGGCAATTCGAGTATTCGAATAATCTACCTGTTGAATAATTTCTGATCGCTGCATATCATCACTTTTTCGATTTTTATTTGTCTACATCAACACAGCAGTTGGCCTTTACACTGTATGAACCTAATGATGACCAGAAACAGTCCAAGGTTAAACAGACTAAATTTGTCCAAGGATCTTAGTCCAAGATTTGCAGAAGATGGTGGAATTTTAAAGTTACCTAGCTTTCAAAACTACAGTTAGACTTCTTATCACTTTCATGCCATTAAGTCTATCAGAAAAATCCATTAGAGTTTACTAGATGCAGCTGGAGTTTTGGAGCTAAGCTCTTGAGCAGATGGGAGGAAAAAAATAGAACTTTTTGGCAACAAAGAATTAAGGTGGGTTTGGAATAATTATGCTGGATTATGCTGTTACAAAAGCCCCTTGGAGCCTCTTTGCAAAACTTTTCATGAACCCTTTAGCAAATGAACGCAAGAACAGCCTGCAGGATAGAGGTGGAATTTATGGACTGCAAGATAGGGGTGGCGCTTATAGAGGCATAACTTGTAGAACGAGGCATGTCTTGTTTAAGGTCTTGTTTGTCCAGGGGTAACCTGCCCAAAGAAAAATAAAGATTTCAAACTTGGTTCTAATATAATTGAACAATTGCACAGTTGTGTACAATGGAGTGAGAAGGAAATCAGTGAAGTTCAATTTTAACATTGAGTCATCTTTCAAAATTGAAGCAACTGAAGAGTTGAAACATTTGAAATTGTCATGGAAACAGATTAAAAGTATCTATGGACACATTTCTAGGATGCATGAGAAAACCGAGAATGTTGCATAAAATTAAACCCCGTGTCTCTAGTAAGTGGGCCAAAACCTGTGATATTTTGGCAGGCAATGGTTCATTTGTTTGACATGCTTTTTACTCTCTTTTCGTCTGTGGTTCCCACATTTACTTCTGCTTCAGTAATTCTTTAGTGAAGTACAAATACTTTGGGATGCTTTCAACTTGGCAGCAATTTTCCCTTCTATAGTTAATACAAGTAGTGAATGCTTCGAAGTGAGCTTCAGTGTGATATGATCTTTACAGCACTCTCGTTGCACCAGGAAATGGGTGGAACAGTTGATGAAAATGTTTTTTAAGTTTGTGCTGTACTAAGTGCATGTAAGCATTGTCACACATCAGCCTGATAGTTGTAACTATACAGCACTAATTCAAAAATCAGTGTAATTTTTTAAATTCAAAAGTCAAAACTGCAGCAACTGCATGTATTATAAAAAAGACAGATGTAGAGCTATTATAGAAAGTCTTTAAAGGACAACAGTCAGTGTTTAGTTACTGCATAGTAGCTGATTGGATGTCAGTATCAGTAAATATTTATTTATTTTTATAAATCGAATAATATATTAATTGGAAAACTATAGAGACAAAGGGGATAGGACATATTTTGTGGTGCATGTTGCAAAATGTCTTTAAACATTGTAATGTTGTAATTGCCATATAATACATTATACACACAACCCTTCTTCTGTAGGTGGAGCATAAGAAGTTGTATGGGCCAATCTGGCGTTCCCGCTTTGGGCCGTTCGATGTGGTCAACGTGGCTACGCCGGAGCTCATCTCACAGGTGATTCGGCAGGAGGGTCGTTACCCAGTGCGCACGGCACTGCCCCACTGGAAGGAGTACAGAGACTTGAGGGGCCAGGCTTATGGGCTCCATGTCGAGTAAGTCTCCTCTCTCACCACTTCTCTTTTTTCATGTTTACCAGCTAGTTGCACAACTAGACGTTTAACCTCAAACACAACACAACACTACATACCTCAAACAGATGGCATGCAATATGGTTGAAACAACTGCTAGTTCAGCTTAGCAGAGCAAAAATGGAAGTTCTCAGAAGTGCAGACATGTTTCTTTCATGTCAGTTTGATTGTACTTTAGTATTTAGAGGTGTTCTTTTGAAATTAGGGGCACATATGACTTAAATTTAGACAGTGTTTAAGCATGCTGCTCGTTGGCAAAATCCACACAATCGTCATTATCATCATTATAGCTGTAACTGGTTGTAATGTGAATATGACACATTTCTACAGATTTCAGTGCACTTTTATCATGTATTTGCTGTATTTAATATGTTTAAAAAATTGTCTGTGGTATGTGCTAAAGTCGATCTTCTCTTTTCCTACTTTGCTGTAGGGTATTAGAGATTATTTGACTAACTTCCCTTTAATCTAAGTCAGGTGTAGGCATAATAAATCATTTGACACTTCAACTCTATAGCCATGGACTCGTCTAAGCGGCTTACTGAGGATCTGAAGATCAATGACTTAAAAATGGAAGTTAAGGAGAATTGAAAGTCAAGATCTGGAGGACAAAGAAAACAGGACAGCCGAACGACAACTACAAATTTCTGTTCATGGTTTTGGAATAGGATGCCCAGAAAGTACATATAGGTGTGAAGTTCAGGTGTTCACATACGTTTGGCCATATAGTATTTGTTTTTATGTCTTGAATTTTAGTTGTTTGAGTGTCAGAGAAATGCACGTCTTTTTCAGCACGGGTCCTGAGTGGTACCGTATGCGGAGTGCTCTGAACCCAAAGATGCTGAAGCTGCAAGAAGCATCTGCGTATGCGCCGGTCATTCACGATGTGGTGACGGACCTGCTGGAGCGACTGGAAAAACTGCGCTTGTGCAGCCAGGACAAGAACACTGTGAACGATCTGGCTTCTGAGCTCTACAAGTTTGGTTTTGAAGGTCAGAAGGGAGGAAGAATAAGACAGAACAGTAGTTAAAAGACTAATTTATGTAAATGAGGTTTGTTATGATTGGCAGGCCTGTACTGTGCCTCATTCAGAAAGCAGACTAGAATGAAACATTCTTTATAACTTTAACACATTTATAAGACTTTCTGCAGGCTCCAACAAGCTAAATTTAAGGCTTTTAAATCCCATTATGAATGCAATGTTACGTCCATACTTTTCATCAGGCTTCAACCAAACAATAAACATGCTGTTTTTGAGCCAGATCTTGTTGAAAATGCACTTAACAATATTATATGAAGATAATGTTCACAGAAACTGAATTAACTTATTACAGTTTCCATATACTATCCCTATAATTTTACTTAGTACTAGAAGTAACAGATTTTTCGATGAGAGCTTGTTAACCCACAGACCATGACACACTAACTGAAAGTGCTCTAATAAGTTCTAACCTGTCTGCACAGTTTGCACTATTGGTTATTGGCCACGTTCGCTTTGTTTTGTTGTTATATGATCAGTACAAAAACATCCCTAAATCACATGTAAAAATGAGACTAAAGTTAATGCAACTGTAAAAGTAACTGTAACTGTCAGACCTTCTTAATAGTTGATGAGCATTTAGACCACACTCTGCACCTCAAGGTTCCTGGGGCTTTGTATTTTGGGTCATTGCCATTGGAAAGGTAGCAAACAGAAACAGATCTTTTCTGAAATCCAATGAATGAATGGTCTATACAGTTTTAAGGGCAGATTCTTTGTTTAAACTTAACAAGTAGGTGAGGTATAATTTTTCATTTGTTTAGCAGCCAGTTGTTTTTGGTGGTGGTGGGGGGGTCGGGCACTGTTAACTTCTTTTCCACAATTCAGTCATGTTATACTTACCCACTAGCTAGCTTATATTTAATGGTGTAGGTTATCTCGGGATTGTTTCCGCTGCAATATGCCTCACTTACTTTGAATATACTTTAGTCCTGGTTTTGTAAGACGGGCATTACTAGAAAAAAGCCATCAGCTATGATGAGCTATAAATGCTAATCTAAAATAAGATAATCTTGTTTATTCTTGTGAAAAAAATGAGCACTTACACATACAGTGTCATAAATCACTTAAACAGAACCTTTACAGCAATGTGAAGTAAATGTAGGCTGTAGGCTAAAGGTCATCAAGCTGCAGGTCATGTTGCAGTTAAAAACAAATGCAGAAGAGATGAGAAAGGTATTGAAATACAGTGTGATTAAAAAATACCCTCTTGATTTCTAGTTTTGCATATTTGTCACTTTTATTGTTAGATGTAGTATAAGACAAAGCCAGCCCGAGCAGACACAAAACACAATTAACTGAGGGTGAAACGTTATTCAACACCAGTCCTGTCCCCTGAGTTTCTGAATCAGCCAAATTTTGAGTTAGACTAGGGGGACTCTGACTACCAGCCCTTTTAAATCTAAACATTGCTTAAAAAGAATCTTTCCGGCAACATGAAGTAGGCTTAAATGTCTCAACAAAGCTTTGCTGGGATATAAAAGAGACCTGGAATAGTGGAGAAAGCAAGTTATCATTGCCATTATCATGTATCAGTTTAGAAATCTCTGGGATTAGTGGGAACTGTTATCTACAAATTGAGAAAAGTTGGAACTGTGGTAAATTAAAAAAGTTGCCAGGTTACCAATAGTCCTCCAAAACAAACATATAATATGAGTGATCTGAAGCACATGAGGAAGTCCATGCAGACTCCAGCAGAGCCTTAAATAAGTAGTTCATGCTTGAAAGCCTCTAAAATGGCTGAAATAAAAGCAATTCTGTAAACAGGAGTGGGGGCAAAACTGTTTAGCAGGCATGTGAAATGATCTCAAGTCTATGTAAAGATTTGCCTAAAGCTGTATAGTTGCAAAAGGTGGCATAACCAGTTATTAGGTTTGGCAGCGATTACTGTTCCACATGGATGATCTAGGTGTGGTATAAACTTTTATTCTTCAGTGAATGACATGAAAACTTTTGTTTAGTTGTGTTCTCTTTGTCTTATAATACATTTTCTAGGAGGATCTTTAATGTGCCAGATATGCAAAAACAGAAGAGCAAATGAGATTTTTATATCCTGCCAAATGAGAAGCAGGTGTATGTGTTGTTGTCCATGTAATTTTGGTGCTCTAAATTAATGATCAATCTAATCTGTCCTATATAATCCAGCAAAACTAATTTGGTCTAGTAATGCAGGCAAGTGTTTAACCGTGCTGCTATATTGATACACTAATGTATTTTTAATTCATCACAAGCTCTACAAAAGACATATTGTCTTTTCTTTGTCCAGGAATTTCCTCTATCCTGTTTGAGACACGTTTGGGCTGTCTGCAGGAAGAGATTCCAAAAGACACGCTCCGCTTTATTGCTGCAGCCAACAACATGCTGACCCTCTCTGAGAGTGTGCTCTTTTTTCCTCGGTGGACCCGCAAAATTTTCCCCTTTTGGACACAGTTCGTTCAGGCCTGGGATGACCTCTATAACGTAGGTATGCTGGACAAATAAATTAATGAATGACGCAAAAAACATATAGTTGTATGCAAAAGTTTGGGCATAGTATAATACATTTAAAGTGTAAAAAAAAGGAGGGAGGATCTGAAAACGAAGCTGATTGGTTACTGCTGATGTGGGGAATGCTTAAGATAAATGAGATATCAAAATGCTTCCAACTGCTGGCAATTTCCACTATCTGAAATGTCATTAAGATAAGGAGAACTGCAGGAGACAGGGCAAGCTCTGGAATACCAAGAAAACTCTCAGAACTGCTTGTATTCTTTCCAGAAAGGCAAAGCAAACTCCCACCGGCCTGTTTAACAACTTACACAGAAGTGGTGGTTCAGTGTTATACTGTGAAGTATTTCTTGCACAACTGCAAGGAGGAGACTTCAGAAGACAGTCTTGTATGTGCCCTTATTACAAACGTCAATATCCCAAAAAAAAGCTTCTAGATAAGCTATAGGCAGTTCGGAAGCTCTTTTTTGGCCCATGGACTGATGAACAATGGAGGTTAATTTATTACCCTTTGAGGCTCAGAGCCACAGGAAACATTGTTGGCTATAAAGAAGAAGGAATTCCAGCAAATTTCTGCAAATTCGGCAGTCGTACAAGCAACTGAAACAGGACAGTAATCTAAAAAATGTATTTTAAGAAATACAAGCTGAAGCTTTGACTTCTGTCACTTTAAAAATCAACAAAATATTTTACTGTACTGTACACATTATTGTAATTTTACTCACTTATTTGCAATCAGATCAGGTGATATTTGAAAACATTAATTCAAAACCTATAAGGAACAACAGGTCAGGAACAGAACATGCTGTAAAATGTTATAATATGATTGGAAATTACAAGTCTAACTTGTTCATTGCCTAACAGATATTTCTCAGTATACAGGTATTTCTCAATAGAGTCACAACTCAAACCCATTTTTCCCTATAATGAAGTGACCTGGGGATTTTTTAAATCTCTTGTTTTGCTGGTGTCCAGCCAGGGGTTTGATTGACAGGAAAGTGAAGCAGATGGATGAACAGTTGCAGCGGGGTGAGAGAGTGGAGGGCATGTACCTCACTTACCTTCTGTCTGGCAACAAACTCTCACTGGGGGAGGTGTACATCACCATCACTGAGCTGCTGCTTGGAGGAGTTGATACGGTGAGACTGTGTAAAGATACATGTAAGGGCTGGGTTATCTGGCCCAATCTAATCACAATATATTTTGTCCATAATAATTATTGATATGCATTTTCTAATACTGTCTATGAGATCTAAGTTGTACTTTGAACTATAAGGTCCAGTGTTGTGGCTGTGGTGGTTTCCCTGTCTAATGGGTTCACTAGATGTCATCTAAACTATGCTGTTACTAGGTACTGCAATGATATTCTTGGTCTTACAGAAGTAATTTAACACTGTTGGATAAAGACCCTATTTCATAGAGTGCAAAAAGCATTTTACTGATTTTACGAGCTGTTTATCTAACAAAGGTCCCCCATAAAACGAACTTGCAAACTTTCCTCTAAAAAAGATTTTAGTTAGCTAGCCAACTGCTGCTATCTGACTAATAACTTAAAGCTACTATCTGTTATTTATTAAGTAATACTTCACAGCAATAATGTCCTGGATTTTGATCACCAAGCATAACAGCCTGGGTCCTTCCTGTGTAGAGTTTGCATGTTCTCCCAGAGACTGTGTGGATTTCTGCCAGGTGGTCTAGTTTCCTCTCACAGTCAAAAAACATGCATGTCAGTTTAATTAATCAGAGACTTAATTGTCCCTAGATATGACTGTGTGTTTGAGTGTATTTGTCTGTGTGTCTACCTTGTGATGGGCTGGTGACCCATTCAGGAAGTTTCTCTGCCTTTCCCACATGAATATACAATATAGGTTTCAGCACCTAACAAAACCCTGACTAAGATAAATGGCTTGAACAATGAATAAATTAATAGTATTGTTTTCTCTTTTGTTTAACTGAGTTCCCTTTAACTACTTTTATCTATGACTATATCTACTTTTATTTGGATGATGTTTTAGGTCATAATTTCTCAGTATTTCTCAAAGTACTTAACTTTGTGAAAAAATACTTAGAATCTTGAGAAATCTCAGTCCTTGAAATTTACCATCCAGACTGTTATCAGTGAAGGGTTAAAAATCTAACATCTGTCATTGTATGAGGGTGGCATGGGTGATTTGCATATGTGCATATGTGGCAAATATTGGGATTTGAGAGAGATATTTGCTGCCATCGAGGCAACATCTTTTCACAGGACTGGTCAGGGTCTGACAGGGGGGGACCATCGCAGTCATCAGACCAGTTGTCTTTATATGTATTAAGTGTAATGTTGGAATAAATTGAAGTGCTAATAATTAATCACCATTGGAAATTCTAGGTTTAGGAAAACAGACACTGCAATAGGTTATTTATAAGTTTATTTAAAAACTTTATTTAGGTGTATTATACAAATTAATGGTTTATTTAAAATAAAAAAAACTCAGTTTCCTCTTGTTCATAAATGTTAGTCTAATTTTTTTTTATTCTTTATAATTTTGGAAATTTGATTTGATTGAGATTTTTGGTTAGTTATTATTGCTGTTGTATCACCCAGACTGCTTGTGTTATTTCTTATTTCATTCTGTTGATCTTAAAAGGATATGTAGGACAGGAAAGTTAAGTAAATGGATCAGCAGGGTCAGTGGGGTGCACTTTCTGTAGTTTACTTTCTATAATAGTGGAAGAAGTAAAACAAACATGAGCACACACATTAAGAATTCAGTTTAGGGCCAAGACCTAATTTAGCTTCTGTCTTGTCATTTGTCTGAACTTGTATCTACATTGTTTGCACAATCATAAGCCTACAACTATCCAAACAATGTAGGTAATATGCAAAATCGAAAAAAAAGTAGACTTCAGAATTATTCATGGGTATGATATATCCTTAGAAGTCTATATTATTATTATTATTATTATTATTATTATTACATTGAACTCAATAAATTTGTGATTTTAATATAAACGGTTAGTTGTTCAGCACCAGTAACAACAGCTTTTAAATAGTTTGAGTGTATGCTTTTAGAAAGGCATTTTAATTGAAGTGAGTGAAAGTGACTATTTGTCATTGTGAACACACTCAAGCACCACAATGAAATGTGACCTCTGCATTTAACCC
>JBBPDA010109357.1:0-10357 GCA_037974385.1 Arnoldichthys spilopterus
GCTACAGCCAAGCTCCTGTTTTAATACAGTAGTTAGCTACACTACAAGCTACAGCGCTATGCTACAGCCAAGCTCCTGTTTTAATACAGTAGTTAGCTACACTACAAGTTACAGCGCTATGCTACAGCCAAGCTCCTGTTTTAATACAGTAGTTAGCTACACTACAAGTTACAGCGCTATGCTACAGCCAAGCTACAGTGGCTACAATGGCTGTAGTATAAAAACACATTAGTGTGTTTCTCACTAAAAATCACAGTGCTTTGTTTGTGAGTAGGTTCCATTATAAGTTTAACTTTATATTTGCTTGAAATATTGCCACTGAAAACCTTACATATGACAAAACTTATGCATCACTCTTAAATTATTAATGTATTAATGAACTTTATCCCCTGAATCCTTCTTAAAGTTGTCAGGAGTGTGCTGTGATGCAATGACCATTTGCTGCACAGGCAAGGTTGGTAACTTCAGAAGTCAACTGAAGCCGCTTACATAGATAACCCTTAACACTAACATATATTCCTAAGGATACAAAGAGGTTAGAAAATGGTCATGTCAAATGAACTATGTCCTTTGATGCCCTAAAATGAATATGTCCTTAAAAAAACGCTAGTAGAACTACAGATGTTTCACCATCAGATTTAAACATGCAACTGTTCAGAGGATATTGCAAGACACTGGAAGAATTTCTGCACCATTGTTGGAGCAGAATACAAGGAAGAATGCAGTGAATTAGGAAGCAGAATGTTTTTTCATTGTGTCTTCCCAAAAACACATTCAGTGATGGAGGTAAGAGTGAACTCATTTAAAGATGGAGATAAGCAACCCGGCTGCTCCACATCTACAATGCAGAGGAAACGTACAAAAATAGCCTACCAAGTAAGTGATGACACGTGACTACTAACAAGGAAAGGGCTATATAAGTAAACAAGACAGCTAAAAATATTTAGACTAAGTGGAGATGGACTTCAGAGCCAGACAGCACATGCAGTGAAATGAAGCGAAATTAAAAATAGAACATGTAGCAATAGAAAAAGAAAAATCACAAAGAATTTGGGTGAAGTATCAAAAAAGCAATGACATATAAGACTGAATACTAAGGTCACAAGGAGAGAAAAACATTGAAGCACATCAGTGCAGGGAAGTGGGCACAACAAGTTACCATGTTTTGGGTAGGTGACAGCAGAATGGGACGGATAGGCCCATTCTTCGTTCTTCGACCTGCTTTGGGTTACTTTGTAACTGTTAAGGCCAAGTCCATGGCAGTCAACAGTGATCTGAAACTCACTTCAGAGTTGTGCAAAAATGTTCTGTTGAAGGTGCAAAGTCCGTTACACTTGCATGAACTCAACTTGCACAGAAGCGAAGGAACCAACCACTGCCCCCCCAATTCTTTGGAAATTGCTGCTGTGGTGAAAGTTGCTACAGAAGAACTTCTGGTTCCTAAGCTGTTATTACAGCTCCCGTCTACTCATTTCTTCTCTCCTCCTCAATCTCCTAACTTATGTCTAGTTTTTCTCATAATATTACTGTGAAGTGACAGAGAAGGAATGATGTTGGATTATTAATAGTGAGATTTATTGTTTTCTTTACCACTGTCCAATTTGTGTCGGATGGGGAAAATATTTGCCTTACTTGACCTGGGATCTGCCGAAACACCAGTCCGAGTTAACGAGTTAACAGCTTTAGCTTTGAGGCTCTGCCGCCTGTGCTTTTCTGATACAGAGCCAACAGCAGTGCTGTGTTCTATTGACCTCAACCTCACTGAACACCTTTGGGATAAACTGGAATGTCGATTGCGAGCCAGGCCTTCTCCAAAATCAGGGCCTGACCTCAGATGAATTGTTCATTAATGAACACAGACTTCCACATAGACACTCAAAAATGTAAGCTGTAAGGGGAGGCAACTCCACGTTAAGGGGCATAGTTTTGGAATGGGATGTGCGGGAATCTTCATAAACAGGTTTTAGTCCAACAACCATCACGTTTCCAGAATGTGCATTCCAACCTAGCACTGAAAACTGTACGGTACTGAGATGTGATGTGACAAGTTCCTTCTCTTCTTTGTCTGCAGGCACAGAGAACGTTGTAAACGCCTGTGTGGAGCTCGGTATAAAGTACTTGGTCTATACCAGCAGCATGGAGGTGGTGGGCCCCAACGTGAAAGGAGACTCGTTTATCAGGTGTGTTCGTGGTTCTGAGTTCTGAGTGAGGGTCTTCAGGCCTTCAGTTTTCCCCTTCTCCTGATTACTCAACGTCTTCAGTGGCACATTTACAGGTTTCGCTGACTCGAGTCAGAGCATTAGGTTCAAGTGTGTGTATAAAACGCTTTTTTATTTTTCCATCACTGCAGCTCGGGATAAAAGAACGAAAATGAAAAAAGAAAAAGATGTCGTCGGTTTTTAGATATTTTTAAAGGAACGTTATAGGGAGATCGTAAACCAACAACAGCGAGTCAATGCTGGGAGTAAAATACAATAACAGATAACAGAATTAAATGCTGGTGTTTTCAGAGACGGGCGTCATCGAACGAATAGACAGAATAGAATGTCTCGATGATGTGAAAGATAATAAATTATCTTCACATTCTTCTCAAGGCTCTTCTACGTCTGCAGCAAGGGTTCACAGCTCCAGCCCTGGAGGGATCTATTTGTACTGCCAGCACACCTGCACCAGCGTAAGCAGATCGTAATCATTAGCCAGTGAATTGATAGCTGTGTTAAACTCTGTGATAATGCGCCCATCTCTCTCAGTCTTCCACACAAGCTCTCTCTCCTTATCTCTTTCTTCAAATGGCAACAACACACTTGTGCTACAGTGTTTTTTTTACCGCCACTAGAGTACGGTGTCAGGCACAGCAGGAATCCTATTGTTAAAATCTCTCACACACGTACTCGAGCAGCTTTTTTGAGATAAAGTAGAACATGATGAAATACACAGATGCTCCGTGAGTATGGTTACCCTTCCCCTCGTATTGCCGTTTTTGGTCAAATTTTGTCTCTCTCGGTTGTTGATTGTTCAAAGGAGAAGATTATCGTGCTGGAAATCACCCCGGCCCCCCTCGTTCAGACCACAGCTAACAGATGTAACGTCCATGCTGAAACTCAAGAAGATCAAATTCGCTTCTATAATGATTGGACCCATTTATCACTTATTTTAGGAACCTCAGGCCAAATACGATCCTTTCATCACAGAGTTGACGCCGGGCCACCAGTGGTCAGCAAGGTCTGAGTTAACACCTTCTTTTCGAGGTTTAACAAGTTATTATTACTATCTAATATTTTATAGTTACTATTATTTTTTACTTTTATATATATTAGTATTATATTATATTATTATTTACCTGGGGAAAGCGTGTAAAAGAAAAGGGGAATGACTTATCTATGTTCTCTCTATTTGTTTTAATAATGATGTTTTTGAATGTAAATATTTTAAAAAATAGTTTGACTGGCATGACAGTAGGATTTATAGGACAATAGGAGGCAGGTCAGATTTTCTAGTGTATGACTGTTGTGTGTGTGTGTGTGTGTGTGTGTGTGTGTGTGTGTGTATGTATTTATGTATGTATTTACTGTATTTATGCAGTAAAAATATAAAAACAACCATATATATATTTATATGCATGTTTGTTTTAATGTTTCTGTACCTTATTGTGTCGATTATATTTGTATAATGTATTTATTTTTTCACTGATTTTCAACATGTTTAGTCTTGTGGACAACTGATGAATGATACCTTATTTATTTAGGATATTTTTATTATATATATATACTCCATTAATCCCTGAGGGGAAGTTGTTCTCTGCATTTCACGCATCCAGAGTAGTGAGCACTAGCACATACCTGGAGCAGTGGGCAGCCACACAACTATGGAGGGGGGAGCATTTCAGTCATGGGTTCTGGGAATCGAACCAGCGACCTGTCTGTTACAAATCCTCTTCTCTAACCTTGCCCAGGGGAATAAAGCAGAATGTACATTTTTTCAAACATTCAGCATAACGAGGAGATGAACTGAAATAAAACACAGCGTTTGATGAGAAACGTCTCGGTTTAGAGGCATTAAACTCCTCAGACGTTTGGTTCCATTCACCACTACTGTCAACAAGACTCAGTGTGTTTCTCCAGAACGGAGCATTTCACACCAAAGCACTTTGCCTGACTTTGTTGGCGTCTTAACGGCATATTTCTTAAAAAAAAACAGTGGAATTTCAAATCACTGTCCAAGATCTTTCCTTCTGCAAGATCTCAAGAAGTTTAACCCTGATCCAGAGCAGACACTCATCAAGGTGGTCTGCAGCTTCGGTGTTCTCACTGTGAACAGGGTTGGTCTTATGTTTCTTACCCATCTGTACCTCTGTCCCCCAGCCTAGCATAGCCCACCCTGAGGTGCACTGCAGAATGCTCTGAGCAGGGGCGTCCGCCAACACATTTTTAAGGCTGTTTATGCAGTCGTCGAGCTGTCAAACTGATATCTGCACAAACGCACACACAGAGAATAGGAGAACGTCAACAGCAGTTTGTCTCTCCTCTGCCACGTGTTAAGGCACTCCTGGCATTCCTGAAGAATGAGAGAGAGAGAGAGAGAGAGGGAGAGAGGGAGAGAGAGAGAGAGAGAGAGAGAGAGAGAGAGAGACGAACAGAATTGCTTGGCTCATGCTACTGTTTGTTTCCTAACCTTTTTTTTTTACTTTGGCAAATTTCCTCTTTTTTACCTCATGCAAAGACCCCTTTAGCCAATTCCTCTGGACCCCCACAGTGCATCTAGACAAAAGGCTGCTGTTATCATTTAATATCACTGTTCCATTCTCTGACGTCAGTGAGCTCGTGTTTCTAAGGCCGTGGAGGTGAGCTTGTTTCTGTTGGACGAGGAACGAGGATGTCAAGCCCCGAACATTAAGGCCGTGTTCGAATCCTTCCTCATCCACCCGATCTCCTCTTTAAACCGCGCACAGTTCACAGTGATGGCCATCTCCTCCATCTGTGTTTTTGTTCTCTGTTCCACTTGTGGCCTCATGACCTCATGTGCTCAGTTTTGCTGAAGAGGTAGAGTTTCACAATAACGTGTAATATTACACATTCCATCCATTTTTGTTATTATTTTTTGCAAAAAGGCAAATTTTCAGCAAATGGTCGATTTTTCTAAAAATGGTTAATTTGGTTTTTTTTTCCTGACGATGTCAGAATTGTTCACTGGAACAGAGAATGTCGCCCACAAGGTCTTGAATGCCTCTAAAAGCTCCCTCACAGAACATTATTAGTGAAGTGAAAGTGACTCTTTGTCATTGTGAACACACTCAAGCACCACAACGAAACGTGACCTCTGCATTTAACCCATCACACGTGCACACGCGGCAGCTACCAACAGCGCCCAGGGACCAGTGTAGTGGGACGGTCCCTTACTCGAGGGAACCTCAGTGGTGCCCAGGGACTCGAACCTGCGACCTTCAGGTCAGCGTCCTAACCACTAGGCTCCTCTGCCCACAACGTTAAACTGTTAAAAATACACTGCCTGATGCCTGAGACTGGGCTGTATGGCCTATAAATACAATTGCAATGTTTTTTTACATATGTGTATATATATACTATAAGCTTTTAAATTATTGAATTATTTTAAATTTCCTCTAAAGCACTTTGATGCTCGATTGAACCCTTTGATGTATACAATCATGCTGATTCTTGAAGTCCCTGCAACACACGTCTGCGTTACAATATTCCTTTCTATTCTCTATTCATGCAGAAGTGTAAGCGCACATAACATGAATCTAAAAGAATATGGTGTGACTGTACTACTGTGATCTATGCGTTTACTGTGTCACACGTAGAACAGGACACAATACGTTGAGTATATTCAAAAGGCACCTGCAAGAAAATGTATTTTCTCCATATTTAACCACTGAATTATGCTGCAGAAATGCATGTACTGTACCTGTTCTGGCAAGCAGAGTCGTAGTGCTCTTCTCGGATCATTCATCAGTTCTCTGCGTATAGAAACTCCTATAGGGACCTGCCTCTATGTGATGGCCACTCAGGCTGTGCGATGCTAAACAGAGCTTTGAAACGATAGATCTGAATGATCTGAGCGAGGATGACCCCTGTGGTGGGCCTCCGTCCTCCTCCCACAGCATCTTCACCTTGTCCTTCATACAGCAGCCAGCACTGCATAACATTGTCCTCTCCTCACCACAGGGGTGACGAGGACACTCCGTATAAGGTGAGCCATGAGATGCCGTACCCCAAGAGCAAAGCGGCAGCAGAGGAAATGGTGCTGAGGGCCAATGGCATAAAGGTATTTAAGACACACACACACACACACACACACACACACACCTGAGCATGAACATGTAGCTGCAGAATAAGGCTGAAGGAAAGCACACACACACACACACGTACACTAGAACGTAATGAACAGCGTATAAAGAAACGGTGCCAGAAATTGTGGCATGTTGTTCGCCAGAGAGCCCAGTTTTTTCCCTCCCCTCCAGCACACACGCCCTCACTGAGATCCAGCTGGTTTTGTGTCTCTAGACAGACCATTTTATCTTCTCTCCCTGCGCTGGAACCAGACTGGTTTAATGTTGCCGTTCAGTTTATCTTTCAGATTTTCACGCTGCACTGTGCTCGGTCCTCCCGTCCTAGTTCGGCCTCCCGGAGCCTCAGTTCTGCCCTTTTTGAGTTTCTCCGTTATGCCGTCTTCTCTCTAAAGCAGCGGAGGTATGGAAGAGCCTCAGAGCGAGCGGACGCTACTCCACAACGTGTTCAGAGAAGCTCTTTTACCTGAACAGCTTCTCTCGCTGATCACGCGTGAACAGGGGCCGTGAGGTAGCTACACTCTTACCCAGGATCAGACGGAGACTACTGTGATTCCTGAACAGTGGCTTAGAAGTAACACACTAGTCTGTGCTCAGACAGAATAAGAAAGGCAGGCAGTGAACCGTGCGTTTAATGGGGAAGTGGAGGATCATAGCACGTTTTTATGGAGCCAGTAAAATAAGGAGGGCAGCTGAAGCTGCGGAGGCACTGATGCCGATTTATATTTAATAAAAGCACCAAAAAAAAGTTTATTTTTAATAAAACAAAGGTGCTTTGTGAGCAAAAACGGCAACAAAATTTGTCTCTCGCATAAAAAAACAAAGTTACATTTATTCATTTGGCCGACGCTTTTATCCAAAGCGACTTCCAAGACGTGGAGCAGTGCAGTGGGACAGTACCTTGCTCAAGGGTACCTCAGTAGTGCCTGAGCTGGGACTTGAACCTGCGACCTTCAGGTCCCCAGCGCAACGTCCTAACCACTAGGCCTCCACTGCCCGTTTAACACACTTCTGTTGCACAGATTTTGGGCGATGCAGTGGTTTAGTGCTGTTGCCTCACAGCGAGAAGGTCCTGGGTTCGTTCCCCGTTGGTCGGGTTGGTTCGGGCCACGGGCGCCTTTCTGTGTGGAGTTTGCGACCTCTCCCCCAGTGTTCACGTGCATTTCCTCCAGGTTCTCCAGTCTCCTCCCACTGTCCAGAGGCTGCAGTAGGTTGATTGGTTGCTCTAAATTGCCCAGAGGCGTGTGTGATTGGTTGTCTGCCTCTGTGTTGCCCTGTGATGGGTGGAGCCTCCTGTCCTGTATCCCGCCTTTGGCCCGTAGTCATGTGGGATTAATTCCGTCTTCCCTGCAACCCCCGAAATGCAAGAAGCGGTTTGGAAAATGAAAGAATGGACAGATATTATCTGTGACACATTTGTAATTTCGCCTTTTCCTCTTTACTACACGACACAGCCAGCGTATGTTTCCTCAGAGCGGCCCCATCTCGCGTTTTTCCCACTTTATTCACAGTCATTTTTTAAATTGCTCCCTCTCTAATCTTTGTTTTGATTTTGCGTTGCTTATCACTTCCCATGGGTTTTACGGGATGACAGCCTGCCTTCCTCATTACGAAGCCATGTGTTCTGTGTTGGATCCTCTGTGAAAATACTGTAATGTAGCCTGTCGCCTTACGAATATTTGAAATATTTCAATATTATTATGACTTACTATGACCTCCCCCACCCCACCCCCACCCAGCTCCATCTCTGAGGAGACACATTCATCATTTCGGCCCCATTCTGGGAAGCAAGTGGTGAAATCAGCAATGTGTGTTGTTGAGGCCCTGGAGCCTTTAGCGCTCCACCTATCCTCTGACAGGTTTAGGTTCAGTTCAACAGCTGTGTTGCTATTATTTGATCGCTCTCTCTCTCTCTCTCTTTCTCTCTCTATCATTCTCTCTCTCTGTCTCTCATTCTCTCTTTCTCATTCTCTCTCTCTCTCTCTCTCTCTCTCTCTCATTCTCTCTCTCTCTCTCACATTCTTTCTCTCTCTCTCCCCCTCTCTCTCTGTCTCCCCCTTCTGCCTCAGCTTACTTTCGTTCTCTGCCCCACCCCCGCTCCTCCGTTATCTCTGTGCTGTCAGGAAATAGCTCGCTGACTCGTGTATGTCGCTCCGGTACTGCAGGTTCATTTAGCTCCATTGGCAACAGTTTAGCGGGCGCGGAGTTTATGCACTTAAGGAAATTTCACCTAAAGAACTCGACTGAGTGCTCAGAGCCGTCGCGGAGAAACTCCACATACTGCCGAGCACCGCAAGCTGCTGCAGTGGACCACAGATAGAGCACAAATAGAACAAAACCTCACCCACTTCTCACTGGGTAACCCTGTAAAGGAGCATCTCCTGATCCTCTAACTACACACCGATCAGCCAGAACATTAACACCACCTGCCTAACACTGAGTGCGTCCCTCTCTGACTGTGTTCTGACCCCTTTCTACCAGAGTCAGCGTCACTTTTCACACCACTGTAGCTCTTCTGTGGGATTAGACGGGTTAACCTTCACTCCTCTCAGTCATCAGTGAGCCTTGGGTGCCCATGGCCACCAGTCTATACACCTGGAACATCGTCTAGAACATTAAAATAAGGCCCTGCTTCTAACACCTCAACTTCAAGAACTGACTGTTCACTTGTTGCTTAGTACATCCCTAGTACAACTCTGGAGTCGGATGTTATTCACGTCACCTGTCAGTGGTGTTAGTCTAGTCTATAATGGAGTGTGATGGTGTTTTGCTTTGTGAATTAACATTCGTCGAATGTTTTCTTGCGTGTCCCAGTTCAAGGTGTGCCCGAAAAGCCAGTGCGTGTCTACTCCGGGCCACCGCACCGACCTGTTCCTGCGAGACCCCGGCAGCGTCCTCATCACGGATTTCTTCGGGAGCGTCCGCAAAGTGGAGATCACCCGAGAAGTGGTCAGTTTAGCGCCTGCCCCAGAGGAACCGTTGGAAGCGACGTAAGTGTAGTTGCAGCTCCTTGTCCCTGGTGGCGGGTGTGGCTGGCGTGGCGCTTAGGCCACACCGGACCCCCGCCGTTAAAAAATGACGAAAGGGGCCCTCTTCCTTTTCCCTCTACCCTAATAGTTCCTTAAAGGCCGGGGGTTTCCCTTAAGCCCAGGAGCCTTCCCTTACCGGAAGCCCCCACGGTGCACTGTTGGCCAGCGTATGCTGCTAGCGCTGCTTGCTAGTTGTTAACTCCGAAGCCACATCCAATGGGGAGGCAGTTCATTACAACAAGGGGCAGGTGTGAACACAGAGGAGACCGGGAGGTGGTGAAAACGACAGAAGGGGTGTGGCTACTGGGGAAAAGGTGGGAAGGTACACAGGGAGTCAACAGGTCAACTAGGGAACTCGGAAGAAGGGGACTCGAGGCAAGGGAACTCGGAAAGGAGGGAAGGAAAAACGGGGAGCTGTGGCGCCCTCAGGTGGCCATAGGATGTTTATACCATGCAGCACACATCAGGACGAGATTTCGTGGCAACTGGCCCTCGAAAAAGAGGAAAATAGTGCCGACAACAGCATTTCTACATGTATATTATAGGTTTGGTCAACAAATAAGCCCTGTAAATATAAAGCAGCATAAATAGGCAATAGAAACACAGCAGTATATTGCACATAAATATTTTTTCCCAGCAATATACACTGTATATTATGTATATATACACTAAATAAATAGTATATATTTAGTATATGAAATGTATGTTGGAACCCTCACAGCTTCTTGGGCCTTTCCTCTGTGATTTCTGAACAATAAATGAAAGTTTCCTGAAGTTTTAGCTCATGTAGCTTATAGAGCCATTGGGCTTATGCTTACTCTCGTTCATAAAATGATTAAATTCTCCAAAAATTATTTCCCTGTAGATTCTAGGAAGATACGTCCAAGCTAGCTTCCTCATTGGTTAGGACTTCAGGTGCTGGATTGAAAGCCTTACTTGCCCCCTTAGTGGGCAGTGGTGGCCTAGTGGTTAGGATGCTGCCTTTGCAACCTGAAGGTCGCAGGTTCGAATCCCGGCCCGGGCA
>JBBPDA010109358.1:0-10357 GCA_037974385.1 Arnoldichthys spilopterus
CAACAGAATCAGTTCATAAGAATCAGAACTGACCTGAGAAACCGGCCCTTAGAGAAGGAATTTGGGCTGCCCCAAATAGTTACTGAGTAGGGTTTTAATAAGGATTATTATTTAAAATATCCATCTACATCTAATTTAAAATGCGACAGAACAAAAAACATTGGCACATTTTTTATTTTGTTGAAAAAAAATAATATTTTGTTGTTTTATTAAATATGATATAAAATAAAATATACTGTACTGCTGGCTTATATTATGCACCAAATGGCTGCTTAGTATTAATATTATTTGCACAATTCCTCTAATTTTCCCAGTGTACTCTGACTACATTTAACAGCCTGCACCTTCTTAAGATTATTTATACAGAGTATTTGTATAGTTATTTTTATATTATGGCTACTGGTACCAAACTTTCCCTCAGGATTAATAAAGTGTCTGTCTGTCTGTCTGTCTGTCTCTTTATCTGTCTGTCTCTCTGTCTATTTATTTATCTGTTTGTCTGTCTGTCTTTCTATCACTATCCATCTGTCTGTCTGTCTCTCTCTCTCTATCCATCTATCTGTCTGTCTCTCTCTCTATCCATCTGTCTGTCTGTCTCTCTCTCTATCCGTCTGTCTGTCTCTCTCTCTATCCGTCTGTCTGTCTGTCTGTCTATGTATCTTTCTGTGTGTCTATCCATTTGTCTGTCTGTCTCTCTCTCTATTTATCTGTTTGTCTATCTCTCTCTGTATTCATCTGTCTGTCTGTGTCTGTGTCTGTCTCTCTATCTATGTATCTGCCTGTCTATCTGTCTATTTACTTTTGAGAAGAGCTGCACTGATACCATATACATATCAGCACCATTACTGGCATTTTACAGCACTGATATTGACGACAGAAAATACAGATACCATAATGCAATTTTTGATGTGAAGAACACTGAACACTTCAAAAATTGAATCATGGTATCTGTATTTTCTGTCGTCAATATCAGTGCTGTAAAATGCCAGTAATGGTGCTGAGAGACAACATGCATCAGCAGAAACATCATACCTTAAGCAAGTAGTATGTGGCGTTATTTCCTGTTTGAGACAGGCAACAGTAAAATGCTTATTGTATAATTAAAATACAAGCTTAAAATATAATTGTATAATTTCCTTGTAGAATTAATCAAATAAAATGTCATTTTATTTATATGCTACAGTCTGCAAGCATTATTTAAGTAGTTCATGTTTGCTTATTAAGGGTGTCACAATTGCTTCCAGAATTTGCTGATACTAGGTAGAATCTACCCTTCTATCTTCCTGTGCAATGTTTCCTGTACCACTGACTGCTTCACAAATACAAAGCATAATAGATCTGTAACAGCAAGGTGTTGTTTCTTTAAATGCTGTTCCATTTTTCTAATCGCTTGCCACTGTAGTGTGCTTTTATTACTTCATCAGAAAACTCATTTTGCAGAATTTGTCATTTAATAGTCTGCTGCAATTGCTTAATTTGGCAACAAAACATTTATTTAGGACCAGGATTCAACTCAAGTCTAGGAGAGCTGGTGTCCAGCACAGTTTGTGCCCATGTACATCTGGTCACTTCATGAGTCTTATCAAGATGATATTTGCACAAGATCAAGACGCATAAAAATGCAAATGCACCCAAGACTCATTTAAACTTACTCGCTCAGACCATTTCAGGACATGGTCTAAGATGCTTTCAAGTCATGTTATAGCAGTCATCAGTTCTCCACTGTTCTTCTCCTGTTGTGTGTGTATCTATTCCATAGCCCACTCTGGATGAGCCAGTAAGTTTGGTTAAACTTTACCTCGCCTTGTCTCATTACAATCCACTTTGATTTAACACACATGGTTCATAATGGTGAAGGCACAGCAGGAAAATCATTCCTCTTGAAAACATTGTGCTTTACAAAATTGGGCTTTTCTTTGAATAGAACAGAAAAATTAGAAGCAGCACAGGCAATTGCTTGTTGTATATGAGCTGATTTGCATATTACTTACCACAAAGTAACTGCATATTAGTTTAGCTGATCAGGAAACATTTAACTACCAAACGCAAATGCAAGTGACTAAAATCTTATCAGCATAGTATCCAGGTGCTAGTCAAATGACGTGACCAGGTGTAAATGGGGTTTTTGGTCATTTCTGGTAACGGGGTCTTTAGTAATTCTAAAACACCCACTAAACCTGTCAATCAATAGATTGAGAAGTACAGGAATTTCACCAATTTGAGTTGGACACTGGCCCTCTAGAGGCAGTGCTGAGTATTCCTGATCTATAGTGGGTATTTCAAAGGTTGAATCCAAATGTACAAGTACTAAAACAAGCTAAAAAAGATTAACAACTGAAAAATGTCTATTTATTAACCCTATGAGTGCACATTTACATTCGTCACAGCAGGTCTTATTGGTTATATAGACATTCTTGACAAATTTGTTTTAGTTAATAGATAAAAAGTCTTAAGATGAATAGCTGAATAATAAACCTCAAGAGGTTCAAAGGTTAATGCGTACTCACTTATATGCAGCCCTATTGCATTAGCTAAGTCTCAGTGGCTTCCATAATCACTGTCATGTAATAGTGGCACTGTAATAGTGCTACTGTCCTGAACCTCTCTCTGTGAAGTGGGTGATAATTGTGATGTTCTAGCTATGCCCTTGCTCTGCTGATATAAATCTCGCATTTGCTAATTACATATGAGATTTTTGAACTCAGTGAGAGCTTACTGCCCAAACCTCATCAATGGAGCAACCTTGTCGCTGACGCAGGTGCCGAGCATCCATTCATTTCTTTCATTCTGGGCAAAAGTCTCACTTTTGCAACTTTTCTCCAAGGCCACTTTCACAGCATCACCACCATATTGACGCTTTTGAAGAAAAACTGTGGGTCTATTATTTCCCATCTTTTCATATGAGGCTTAAATAAATAAATAAAGCAAAACACATGTGAGTCAAGATCAATCTATTCAAAAGGATTTCAAAAGGCAGTTCTGAAGTTCAGCTTTTCCCATCATCTGAGCCCAATGCAGTTGCTATGCTAGCTATAGAGGAACGAGCTATATTTAGATAGTCGTTATTATGAGGCTTTTCACACCTCACCACAGAGGTACATGAATGAGGTGTAGCTATGACCTGTCTTCTGTGTATCACACTGTCAATTGATCACTATACACTGATTTGTCTAAATGAGGCACCTTTCTAACGTGGGTCTTGACTTTGGGAAACACACACAAACACATCAACAATCGTTTTTATTGCCAATCATGTGTCAAAACCAGTAGCAGCTCCTGCCAAATCTATACAGTGTGTAATTACTAACTAGACATTCTCTCAGTGCATTGTGTAAATATTATTATTAGCTAGCTAATTATGCTGCTGCTGGAATGTGAAAGTTTCTTGTCAACTGCAATTAGTAATTAAGTTGCTCATTGCCATTTGTCAAATGTAATATATAGTTGCATTTCTCTCTCACTTTTGTCAGGGACAAAGTCATAGAACTCTGAAAGTGCCTGGCAAGCAAGCAAGACACAGATAGACAAAGAGATGCACTGCTAATTAAAATAGCAAGATACTGCAATAGAACTTTCTCTCATTTTTTTTCTTTTTGTGACCAGAAGTATATTATATGAGCATCTATTAGAGTCAACCATACTAAGAATGCCGCAAAGGTGATAGCAGTACTCCACAGAACATGACTGACAATGATTGGACTATACTATTAACAGGCACAACCAAATGTCTTGAACAGTCACAGTTAGCATAATACTGTCGAAGAATTAGGTCTCGCCATTTCCCAGCGTGGTGGTGGTTAAAAGACAAGGACAAGTGGTTCACATAAAAATGTTCCTTACATACTGACCTTACTGCAGCCTCACACTGTAAGAATTGTTAAAGTGATCCTCTAAACCTGCAACTTTCAAAGTGTTTCTCCGAATTTACCTATAAAATGCCCCATGATGTCAACAGACTAAAAAAACTAGATTTTCTTAAGAGAATATATGATTGTTTTAAAGAACTGCAATAAAGAATATTCTTATGAACTCACTCCTTTCAGGTCACTCATGCGGTCACTCACGTTTAGCAGATTGAAGAGCTTTTTTCATCCCATCCATAAAAGACTGCTGCTTCCCACCAGCAACATGGTGCGTCCTTGTTTTTGACTGAACTAAAAAAATAAACATTTTTACAGTAATGTAAAAATGTAAAGTGTTTGTACGGTGTTAGTTAAGTAAATCAAAATAATACACTTTGCATTTGATATTGTTAAAGAATTCAATATTGTGAAAATAAAAAAGTTTAAATAAATAATTAAATTAATTAAATTAAAAAAGTTGTTTGCCTTATTCAAGCAGTGTCAAAAGCATTTTTATTTTCCTTGTTAATTCATGTACAAGTTCACATCAAGCACAGTTCATAATGTCCTGTCATCTAAATTACTAAATTTGTGTTTATTATTTACTGTCTATAAAATGTTCTTAGATCTTTAGCCATGTTACCAAGAACTAGTCACTGAGGAAAAATTGTTTTACTATTTATAATGTCTTCCAGCCTCTCAACTACACTACAAAATATAGTTAGTTAGTTTCTCAGAGCTTTACTTATTTACTAAGTGCTTGAACTGAATAACTGAAAATGTCCTGCTGGATAAACTGTTATTTTACACATCTGTAACATGCTTACAGTGTTCATTAGGCAAGGCAGGTTTATAGCACATTATCATACACAGAGGTCATTCAATGTGCTTTACAGAAATAGGCATTAAAAAGAATAAAATCTTTTAAGGAATTTTTGATCGTACCTGACAGAGTACAATCAGTCAGTTGTTCCAACTGTTTGGCTTGCTAAAGTTTCTCATGCTACTGCTGCTACTTGCAGCACTTCATTAGAAACAAGTTGAAAGGGCTTTGGCCTTCCTATCAACCCAACAACCCCCCATCCATGGTATAATTGATAGGCACATTTACCCACTTCTCATACTCCAGAGTAGCTGGGAAGCAGATCAGTATTGTTGACAAAATCTTCATATCTGTTAGGTTCTAGTATCTGAAATAAATTCCAATGGATACTGCGCACAGAAAAAAAGCTTTAGAGCAAGACTGTGTTTATTCTCTTGAGCATAATCCCACCCCCTTCTCTTGTTCACTCTTGACTGTGTGAGTCAGATAGAAAGATAGAGGTCAGAGTCAGATAGAGATGCTGATTGTGCTGTGGCACGCTGTGTGGTCTCCCATCTGAAGTTGTACTGCTCCTGCTGAATGACAGCTAGACCTCCATCATTCCCTCCTGACACCTTCAGCCAGACAGCCCAGCCTGTGGACAGAGTGTGTCACTATCGCCAGCTTATTGGAGCATTTCCACAATGCTCCACGGCCAGGCCATGTGTATGTGTATGACTGAGGAGGTTAACCGAAGAGAGGTCAGAGAAAGAGGCTTGTGCATTAAGTGGAGAAGAAAAAAAGCCAAAGCCCTAAACCAACCCCTGATGGTATCAAATGTGTGTGTGTGTGTGTGTGTGTGTGTGTGTGTGTGTGTTTATGACTGTCTAGAGATCTGGCAACTATGTAGCCATGCAGCCCTGCAGCACCTGGGCCCATACCTCTCTCTCTCTCTTTCTCTCTCTCAGTACCCTTAATTATGACTACCCTACCACAGCATCATCTCATGCTCAGGACAAACAGCCGGGAGGGATACAAAAAAAAGAAAAATCAGCCCACCCTGGACGCAGTGCATGCATAATCAAATCCTTCCCTCTCTGGTGGCAATAAAAAGAGACTTCAACACAAACACGCCACAAAAAGAGTGACCTTCAGGTTTTTATCATCTGCAATGCAGCGATTACTTTTATCTGTCTGGCACCATTCTCAGAGTATCAAACTGGAGATACAAGCGACTGCGGCTGATTCGGCCTTTGATACAAGGCGTGTTTACAGCAGAGCGCCGCAAGAGTGAAGGGGAAAGGAGACTGATGCTACTCTAATCTAATGTTTCTGCCGGCATCAGCACATCTACGGTGGTCAATGATATTCTGCATCCATACTCTGCCAACCCTTGTGTCCCCGCATCACAAAGGGGAGCCGCTTAACCCCCTCTGAGTTTTCATCAAAGGTCTAAAGGCCAAAGGCTCTTTTAAACTCTAGCTATAAACTGAGGAGAAGCAGCACTTGAAATACATTTTAAATTAAGAAAAGAAAGAAATAATAAAAATTATTAACAGAAACATTATTTTTGAAGGTTCACTGTAGCTGTAGTTTTGCACCATTATAGTAACATTCAACTGAACATCTCAAATTCTAATAGAATTTTTTTATCCTTCCCCTAAATGCCGACTCATGCCGAGCAGCCTCTATGCTGTGCATGTCATACCCTATGCATGTAGTCTATACATTTATGCTCCTGTGCATCTACTCTGCAATTACACAGCCAAAACGCTAATAGGACACTATGTTTGACACTAGCTAGGTGAAAGAGCCTGTTGGCTTCAACCTTAGGGGAAATTCGAATCATGATTGCCAGTCTAAGGGTAATGCCTGTATTGTGCATACTCTGATTTTAAAATAATGGTTGCAGATGAGCAAATTGTCAGATCTGGGATGGTCAAAAATACGGATCAATTGAGGAAAAGCAAAGCATGCAATACAAGCTTAGTAGCACCGCATTTTCAATTGAAGGTTCAACACAATTAGGAGGCGCATCCCAATATACGTACTACCACACTAAATCATATGTAAAACGTAATATCCAATATTTAGTAATGTACACTGCAAAAGGACTCTTAACGGTTCAGTTCAGTCCTCAGTTTCTGAACCATGTTTTGGTCTGTATCACTGCTTAGCTTAAAATATAGATTTCTTACTTTAAATTTTTAAGTATTTTTATTAACCATAAGTGTAGTCCAAGACATGTAAAATACCAACTAGAGTTTTTTTCAGAAACTGCCAGTGTGAGCAGAAAAAACATTTCCATCCAGTAACAGCCTCTTTCAGTACATCAGCTAGTTGTTGTGCTTCATGAATCAGTCATGTCTGGCCGACTGTTTTTTCCCCATGTATCAGTCATGTAATGTACTGTAACAAACATCTCTGTTGCTTGAGAAGCCCAGCTATCCATCATCAGTGCAATGAACTGTGCCTTTGTCTGTGCCTGTGACTGCTTGGATTTTCAAGTCATGACGAATGTGGCTCAAACACATTTAGCTGGAATTGGAATCTCCTGGCTCAAGCACACTTAGTGATAAGAAATCTCTGGCTCTAACATTCTTAACAGTGATCACAAATCTGTGGCTCGGGGACATTTATTGGCAATTGAAATGCTGTCGCTTGAGCACAATTAACAAACTCTGGTTTAGTTTCAGAACCATTACATCACTTTGGTGGTTTTAAAGGCAACTTCTGCGACTTAAGGGGCCAAAAAATGTATCAGAACAACACTTCATATATCTTAAAGGTTCCTTTTTTTAGGAGATGAAAAACATTCCTAACTTCCATCCACCCGTTACTATCTGAGCCACTTATCCTAACCAAAAAGTCATTTTTGCATTGGTCCATTAATTAGGTAATTTCCACACAGTATAAAGGGCAGTGGGTGTTTACAATTACAACATAAAACAACAGCAGTAAAGAATCATGCTTTAGAATATGGCCAAAATATAAAGTGACTTTATTAACTAATTAACAAAATTAAACATTCTCTGACATTATCAACCAGGTTCTGTTAAATGCAGTGCTTTTAACCTAAAGGAATACTCAACAGTGCTTATCACACCAATCCATACTTACCCTCTCTGCCAGTGTTTTTGATTGTCTTGTGAATATGCCGCTCTACAATCTTTACAAAGTCAGAATGGTCCATTGTCCAACCTTTGCATAGACATTCCCCACTAACCTCCACCTCTAAACCAGCACTGGACAGCCAGTTCTCAGAGGCTGGCCACCCTTTAGAAGCTCTTCACGGTCTCTTGAAAAACCCACCTCTTACAGCATTGCCAGTGCCCTTCGGCAAGCGCCAGTACACTACTGGATAATGATAGCCTCCCAGAAATGTCAAGTGCTTAAGCATACATTCTATTGTTGCTGGTTTTGTTGTCACAGGGCTTAGAAACCTGGTCTTTCACCAGCAGCTACAGTCACAAATGCCATGTGCTTGAACAGGACTGAAAAACAGACTGGCATAAACCAGAAGCTGCATACCTCATGTAGTAGCATTATTCACAGTGACAGCAGCCCCTCCAGTACTGTAAGTAGACTAGTGTGCTGTTTCTTTGAATGCCATCACACATGGATGAGGGTTATCCTGACATCTCTAACTGACAGAAAAAGCATCATGTCCATACATCAGAGCATATTTACCGTTTTATCAGTACACCATAATGCACCCATAATAAGTGGTTGCTCTTGACCATAGGACAAGACTTAGGAAGACCACCAGGGAGGTCTATACCAGTCACACAGAAAACAGCCCGAAAACAAAAAAGAGCTTCACTCTCCAGTGCTACTGTAGTTATACTCTTTAAGACTGTGAGCATTAAGAACTAACAGTGTTCTATCAGCTAAGTACTATTTAACTAAAACCATTGGAATATAAAATACATCCATCTATCCACAATACTTTAACCAAAAAACACTCATAGGGTTTCACGAATGGAGGTGAGTCTGGAAATCAGTGTGGTTAACAAAGAGTCTTTATTTGCAAAAACAGAGGAACCGGCAATCCGGCGTCTAGGAGGAGAAAGCTACGAGGGGCGCTCGGTAGGAACTGCCCTTGCTGGAGCTAGGCTCAGCTCAGTTCGTCCAAAGTCGTCCCGGCTCTGCCTATATTGCCAGGTGATGAGGGGTCTAACCAGCCGCACCTGGATTTGGTTGGGCCAGTTAGTACTCGGGGAATAGAGAGCGGCGCCAGCCGCTGGGTGGTGGTAGCCCCCCCTCAACTGCAGGGGGTCTTACCTGTTTCCTTACATAGGGCAAAAGGCACAGAAACACCCTGAAAAGGTCACTGGCTTTAAAATTAAGAAACAGATATAAAATCCTAAACACCTGTTTTATTCACTTCCAAATTGGTTTTGGTTGTATCATGTGATTGGGAGAGTTTTTGCTAATAAATTGAATTTAACGCCACTAAAACTGGGTGGAAAATTGGCAAAAAAAACCTTTAAAAAAAAAATACATTTTTAAACTTTGTAAGTACAATTGTTTATATTTAATTATCATGTGAACTTGATGAAAGTTCATTAGGCAAGGCAGGTTTATAGCACATTATCATACACAGAGGTCATTCAATGTGCTTTACAGAAATAGGCATTAAAAAGAATAAAATCTTTTAAGGAATTTTTGATCGTACCTGACAGAGTACAATCAGTCAGTTGTTCCAACTGTTTGGCTTGCTAAAGTTTCTCATGCTACTGCTGCTACTTGCAGAGATGCTTAACGCACTTCAAAAAAATGTCCTGTTTATATTTTAGCTTTTTTGTTGACAGCATGTTCCAATTAAATGCATCAGCGCATGTAAACACCATATCGTATCAGATCATCCAATATATTTCAAATATTTTTATATTGAAATCGCAATTTGGAAGAGAGCAAGGTAGCCCTACTCTACAAATGAGTCATAATAAGCTGGGGTCATGTGTCTCCTACAGGCCAACTTGCCATACACCTTTTTGAAAAGTTGTCAAGCGACTGTCCAAACAACTACCACATTACAGATGGTACTAGTATGCAGGGACATACCCACCTAGGGACAAATACCTTTATACAATAACAGCCATCTGAAGCTACAATCACTCCAAGTTTCATGTGGATTGGTTAAGTGTAAGCATGATATTGTTGACCCCAAATCCTCAAATTGTTCAGCCCTAGTTAACAGGCTGGGCAGTGGTTAGGACCTTGAACAGAAGGTTGCGGGTGCAAGTCCCAGCCCAGGTACCAGTGAGGTACCCTCGAGAAAGGTACTGTCCTGCTACACTGCTCCCCAGGTGCTGCTGATAGCTGCCCGCTGCTCCACGTGTGCCCATGTGTGATGGATCAAATGCAGAGGACATATGCACTTTGGAGTGTGTCTACAATGACATAAACCCATTTCACAATTTATCTGAAATCTTCAGCTGAAATGATTTCATTCAGAATGACAAAAAAGTGTGAATGTAAACACAGCAACTTCAAACCACAGACTCAAACCTGTTGACACAGAATGTAGATGGAACATCACTTTATTATGAAAATATAACAGATCATTTGTTAATAAGATTCATTCATAAGCACCTTCTCCAAACCCAAGATCGCTTGGAACTGGAACACACATCTCTCTCTCTCTCTCTCTCTCTCTCTCTCTCTCTCTCTCTCTCTCTCTCTCTCTCTTTCTCTCTCTCTCTCTCTC
>JBBPDA010109359.1:0-10356 GCA_037974385.1 Arnoldichthys spilopterus
ACTTTGTAATGTGTGCAGAATGTGGTTTTGCATTGTCTTGTTGAAATATGCATGGGCCTCCCTGGAAAAGATGTCTTATTAAAGGCAGCATATTGTGCTCCAAAATCTCTATGTACTATCTATCCATCCATCCATCTATCCATCCATCTATCCATCTAGTCATGAATCTATCCATCTTTTGTAAAAAATAATTATTGATAAAAAATAATTGCTATTGTTGTTGTTCTTTCCCATTCATCGCCAAGTGATTAACAAAAAGTATTTGAACATAATAAATAAATAGACAATTAAAAGTATACATATAAGTAATCATGTATGGAACAATCTGTGGGACAATACAAGTTGCAGAACAAACTTTCACTTAAATTAATTATTTGTTCAAGGGGTGATTAGTACTGGAAATGACTTTTTACAAGTAACATTTCCTTTCCATTTTTATAATTAATGTCATGATTTGACATGGAAGGTTGGCAGAATATTAACAAGAGACACACATTTGCTGGTGCAAATGCATTCAGCATTACAAGGCCAACCTGTAAAAGTTCATTAAACTGCTAGCTCTGATTACAAAATTGGTCCTTTGACCTGAAAGTGATTCCTGCATATTTAAGGTCTTTCTCCCATAAGAGGTAATACAGCTACAACCTGTTGAGGTGTCTGAGTGACAGGCACTCTAAGGCATCCAGTCACCCTAGTTGAAAGTAGCACAGAAAAGCAGCTGACTTTGATGGCATATTCCACTCCCTAACAGTTCAATTGCACCTCAGCATGACTGCTGTAAAACTCACTTTGCAAGACCATGTTTAAAAATGTATGCATAAACCATGTCTGACCAGAGATCTCATATAGGTATGCATGTGTTATGATTCAGTGCCTTTCAACCAATGTGTTACTGGCTTCATCTGTATAAAATCTGTCAGTTACCACAAGCAATCACTTTGATACGCTATGTTTGATATATTTTATAAAAAACGGTTTTACAGACTAAAGTTCTCTTGTTTTCTTTTTGAGATCTGTGATATTCTTGGACTGTCTTATATGCACAACATGCTTCAACTTGCAATCTCTTGGAAGTAGTTCATGTTGGATTTGAGGTTTGTTTTGGTCTGTCGTCCTGTTGTAGAAGTCTGTCTTTTTTTCAGTTTCAGTTGCTTGACTGATTGTGTCATTTCTGCTTACAGAACTTGTTGATATTTATTTGGTGAATGTGAAATACATTCTTCCTCCTAACTCTAACACAATGTTATCTTTGCTACTGGCAACCACACACCCAAAAGAATAATAGGTCCACCCTTACCCTTAAAACAACAGAAAATCAATTGGAAAAACTTGCAAGATAAACCACAGATGAGCCCGTGAAGAAATGCTGAAAATATGTGGCAAGCATAAAGGAATAAAAATGTGAAAAAAATATAATTTATATAAACATTCTATGATTTAGAAGCACATCATTGGCTTTTATTATAAATGCATTCTGAGTACTGGTTTCTTTTCTATGCATGAGGCAACATATTAAAAATGCTGGCTATTGTATTTAGCCATATGCTACATGTGCTGCATATCGGGATTAGATGGAAAAATGTTGTATTATTTCTATAATTATGGAAGATGCTTTTACACTGATGTGAGGCCAGTTTTGCTATCCAAGAGGAACAATCATATTACATGCCTGGGTGTCCAGTTATGCCAGAACAAAAAGTGTTGTGTAAAATGGGAAACCACTAAACGAAACTAAATCCTCCTTTCTGCCTTTCGGAGTAACCTTAATGGTGTGAATAAAAATAAAAGTAAAATGAGGTCACCCTGGAAAGCTTACGAGGGGCTTATACCTATAAATTTAAGTTAAATGCAAACCTTTTCCCCATTAAATCCATGCATGGGGCCTGCAAGTCACTGATAAGAGACCTGACATGATACATATCAGATGTGTTTGAAGCAATTGGATCAATAAGCTCAGATGTTGGTCCTGCTCAAGTCCACTGTTTCCCTATCACAACAATGAACTCAGTGACAAATTTGGGCCAGCATGAACAAATAGGAGACGGAAAATGGTCAGGGCTCTAATCTAAAAGCCCGTTTCTGTCCGAGACAATCACCGGCAAACAGGCCAGGATCGATGCAGTAATGGCTGATATACTCACAGTTACCGTTTCAGCTATATGGTGCTGTTCCATGTGTGTGTTTGTGTGTGTTGGCTGAAAAAGTGGCCACCATTGATTTAGTGCTTTTCCGAATGAGGGGTCATTTGGTAGGTGCCTTTTCTGCTTCCTTTTCATGCTGAGCTGTTTGATATCACCTACTATTTATGTCCCTTTGGCAGATTAGTCCTATTGTGAGAATTTAATGATCAAGCATTTGATGTGGTTAGACAGACAATATCGAAGTATGGGTATGACCATTAAAATGTGCTAAACCTATCTGGATTGCTCATAGCAGCAAGATGTAAGATTCAGAGTCTTTGCATCAATTTTATAGTTTCTACCATAGCCTTTTGAGCATGTCTCTCTCATCCAATGCTCTGTTAATCTCAGAAAAACAAGCAGATACCTATGATGATACTTTTGCAGGGAGCTTTTCTATATTTACCCTTCTGAACCTGAGAAGGTCCATGCAAAGGTTTGAACGCCCCTGGACAAAATATTTGTGCTGCTTATCATGTCTTATCAAAGTTTTTTGCATTTTATTCAGATTATGTGGCACTCACAGTGTAACATCTAATCGTTAGAAAAGCAAGTAATGTGTCCTTTAAGGGTTACAAAGGCCAGGGATGTGACTTTTTAAAAATTAAAGAATCAGTACTGCAGCCTCTAGAGGCTAAATAATTTGGAACTGGTTGAACTGGGTAAAAACAAAGATATCCCTAATCTAATTTCTTTTGTCTTTTTTGGTTTTACTATAGGAAACACGGACTTAGGGTGAAATACAATAATTGATAAGTCAACTCAACTCAAAATCACATTTTAAATTTGAAAGAGGCTGCATGCGGTGATCATTAGTGTAGCAAAAAGGATGTTGTATTAGGATAGCATGTGGCATACTTCACCTGGTTCCTTATTGGGCAGTCTGTTCTCACATGACTATAGCGTTTGCTTGATATCACCAGCTATATTTGGTGAACATAAAGGCAAAGCAATGGGTTTAGACAGATATATGATAAACATGCTACCAAAAGACATTTTAATATTTGAAAGGGTCCATCTCCAACTGTGAATATATAATTATCTGGTACGCATGCGTTTTTCTGCACCCACATGAGGGATTTTTTTGTAGCAAATTGCCTGAACCAGCCTTAGTCACACCCATTTTACAAGGCATCTGCAAATATTTGGTGTGACTGTCCAGTTATACTTTTATCCCATGGCCTTTTATGAGGTTTACTTTCTTTACTGGCCCAGCTATATAGTAGTACACTTACAAGATGTGACCCATCTACTGTCATGAACATCCCACTATTGGTCATTTAATGACCACAAGGCCACTATTGACCAAGCAGCTATGTTTTGGGTAGTGGCATGCTAGTGGCATTGTGTGTGTTGCTGTTACAAGTGTTTTTACATAGACAAGTGTCACTGCTAGGCTGGCAGTAGTCTACCGCTTAAGAATATAAAGTCAATAATGCTTCTGTGGTCAGAAACTCCACTGGGGAAAGGAAAGAAGATACAAACTGTGCAACAGATGAAGTACAGTATCTAACTGTACACTAGCAAGATGGACCAGTTAGGGGTTTCTAATAAAGTGTCTGGTGAGCTTTTTCCAGCAGTTATAGGCCCCTGAAATTGTTTAACACTCAAACCACAGCTTCAAAGACTTGATCTAGTGGAGTGAAATTGTTTTTGTGACCTTAGCAGAAGTAATGTCTTTTTCTCTTCATGAAGTCAAACAGTAGCCCACCAGTGCTTCCTCAGCAAAAAACAGATAATGAAGTCTTAGTGAACTTGCTAAAAGTTTTCTTTCTTATCCACTGGAGAACATTTTGATTGCTAAGTGTTCCTTAATTGGCTCCCAGCAAGCTGCGATTGTTGGCAAGTTCTGTCCTGTACTCATTTTTTTTAAAACCGTTGTTTACACATGAGAGCAATAATTAATCATGCCATAAAAATCTTGCTGTGAGACAGACTGCATTTTTTTCTCTCTTCAAATGAATGAAAGCCAGTTCTTTTTGTTTCAGTATCAAATTTGTTTTTATTGTCCACGAGCTACAGAATATTACAAAGGAAAAGCACAAAGGGTGGTCTTGGCTAGTCCATGTAGACCAAAGCTGTGCGCGTGTGTGTAACCAGATACTGATAGATAAGGCAAACAGAATGTGTGGAGAAGACAATCAAAACGAACACTTTCGATCAAATTTTACGGAGGATATTAGACCAATGGCACTGGACGTCCTAAGGATCCCATAGGAGCACATGCTCATTTCAGCTTAAGGTCAGTTCAGATGAACTTGACTCAACTCAACGCTCATTATAAATTTGTACAAGAGAAAAAAATAGTTGTATTAAACTGTATGTGCAGGTTATTTAACTTTTAAAAAGGTTCTTCACAATTACATATCTTATAGAATATGGTTCTGTAACCACTTCCTATACTTTCCTTATTCTGCCAGAAGAATGAATATTGACTTAAATATAATCAATACAAATAAAAATAAAATATTTGGTCAGACTGAATTAGGATTTCTGTGAAATGTTGAGCTGCTAGAGAGCTATGAATAAGTAAGAGAGGAGAAGTAAGAACCTGTGAAAATAGTTCACAAATCTTCAGACAGATGGCCATGCTGAGATAAAAGACACTAGAACCATGTAAAAAATTACAAAATACAAAACTGACACAATAAACAATAGCATTTTAACACTTTAAAACACATTTCATACATTAACAGGAAAGATTTCTTCAGGTTTTGCATGTATCGTATTGTGCCACATGTGTATTGTATTGTTTTCTAGTGTACTGTCTGTACTCTATGTGTCTCGTACTGGAGAGACACCATTAACTAGAAACTAATTCCTTGTGTGCAAACATACTTGGCCAAATAAAACTAATTCTGATTATGAGTTTTCAAGAACAAAAATACTAGTTCAACTAAGGACCCTCCAAAACAAAAGGCAGCATCTAAAAAATAACATCTGTTAGAAGGATTTTAGGGTTTTACAAGTGGCTCTTTTTTCTTTTACGGGATTGTTTCAAAAAAGCCAACCTTTTTGCCACCTTTTCTTAAGTGGTTTTCCTTTGCACAATCTGTATTATGTAATACAGTAAGAAATATGAAAAAGGCCCAACCAGACAAACAAACTTCAGAGAAAACTGATTGCTTTCATTAAAGATGTCAACCTTAGATACAACATCTGGCCCTCTTTCTGTCTAGAGCAGGGAGAGGAGGAAAAGACTGAGACATTTTCTTCTTTTCCCAATAGTAAAAACAAACGCTGCAAAATCACTATAGGTGACTTCTTTATAGTCTTACTAAAATATTGTATGTCAGGTTTAATACAGTTTGTTACGGTTCTGATTTTTAGTTCACATCTTATAAGGCCTTATAAAAATGCATGCAAAGTCAACCACATGCAGTCAACTTTAGAATTTGTGTTGCCTCTCATGTACAATCTAATGATGCAGCAACCACAGGTGATTAAGAAACTATGAAGCGACTGACTGTCCTACTTATACTGTTTATAAAAAAAAATCAATTAAAAAAAACGTACTGTCTTTATAATGAGTAATTACTGTATTTATACATCACTAATATTGTTTATTTACAGTAATGACATTGTATGTTTTTGTAAATACAGCACATACCTATTTTTTTCTACATGGCAACAGCTGTACAGCCTATTATGTTAACCAAAAAAAAAAAAAAAAAAAAATAGCAGCGTGCACAGACACAGTGGCTTCATATTTTCCCTTTTTGTGTACTTTTGATTATATGTTTGTCCGTTATTGTTACATTTTTCCAGGCAAACCCTAGGTTGCCACAGTCTCCTAAGAAAGAGGACTTATATGCAAATTCGACTTATTCATAAAGAATGTAAAGAGCAGGACATCAGCTGTATTTTGCTACATACAATATTGTGTAGACAATGTTACTGTTCGCCAACCAGAAGCCAAATCTCTTCTCAGGCACCACAATTCAGCCTTGAACTGCTGACAGATACATGTACAGCACTGCACAAGCTAACATAAAGAAAGCCATCAGAAAGCCTAAGGTGGCCTACAAAAAGAAGAAGGTGAAAGTGAATTATATGTCATTGCAAACCCTCAATCACACACAAAGTGCACCACAACAAAATGTGACCTTTCCATTTAACCAATCACATGTGCACACATGAAGAAGTAGGCAGGTATGAAACGTGCCCAGGGACCAGTGTAGTGGGATGGTACCTTGCTCAAGGGTACCTCAGTGGTGCCCGGGCTGGGACTTGAATCTGTGACCTTTAGTTCACAAGGGCAAGGTTCTAACCACTAGGCCATCACTGCCCTTTAGTATTGAGGACTACTTCACCAAAAGGGATCCATGGAGGCTATGGCAAATAATCCAGCATGTTGCTAACTACAAAACCATTCATTCCAGGGCTGTCAAAGCTGATATCTTGTTGGCTGAAAAACTTAACTATACCTTTGCTTCTGAGCTGGAAACAGCAGAGACAGATAGACCTTGGCCCCAGCAAACAGCTCCTAGCAGCTTTATGTCACCCATAGAAACCTCCTACAATCACACCTTCACAGTCCAATAACATAATGTGAAGTGTGTGCTCAAATAAAACCCAACGAAGTCTGCCAGCCCAGATGAAGTAACAGGACCAGTACTGAAAGAATCAGTTCTCCGTTGTCTTCACACAAAACTTCAGTTTATCTTTGTCTACATCCACCATTCCATTCTGCCCGAAGTCTACCATAATCATTCCACTGCTGAAGAAGTCCATCATCAGAAGACTCAACAACTTCTAACCCGTGGCACTTATTCTGGTAGTCTTGTTTTTTAAAGTAAATAATCATCCATCCATCCACCATGGTCCCACAGCAGTATGCTCACAGGATGAACAGGTCCTTGAATTGCATTGGAGCTATGTGGGAATGCTCTTCGTGGACTTCTGTTCAGCCATTAACACAGTAAACTGGACATACTGGTCACTAAACTTGACATAGGATATTAACAAGTCTGCCACTGGATCATCTTTACATCTCTTCTACCCTTACACTCAACACTGCCGTCCCCAAGGTTGTATGATGAGTCGTCTTCTATATGCCATCTATAGCCAGTGGTGTCATTAGCGGATGACACAACTGTAATTGGACTCATCTTAGAAGATGAGACCAAAACCAAAGAATGTATAATAGACTTCTGGAGGAACAACAGAAACCATAATGCAATATTCATTAACGAATATTGGGTGGATAGGGTTCCTGCCTTCAAGTTACTGGGTATGCACATGGCAATAGTTCTCTCTTGGCACACAAAAACTGCAGTAGTGGTCAAGAAGGCATATTAAACACTATTTCCTGAGGATTCTTAGGAAAAAATAACTTGAGAGTAGTTGCTGGTGTCTTTTAACTGTTGCTCCATTGAGAGTGTTCGGTCACACTGCAAATCACCACTGTCCAGAGAAAACCACACATCTCCAATTTTGTTTTTCAATTTTTATTTTTCTGCATCAACACAGCAGCTTTTACGTTGTGTGAAACTTTCATTAACAGACAAATAGAAGTGCATCAAAATCACTCGTTCTAAAAAATTCTTCCATTAACTTTCACTAGACTAGAAGTAAGGAATTTTTTTTTCTCCTGTAAAGTCACATTTGACATTTTTTTTCCACGAACAGCATCTATGTAGTATGGCAGCATCTCAGTGGCAGAGAGGAGAGCCCTTCAGAGGGTTATTAACTATTCAAAGAAAATCATTGGCTGCAGACTGCCCTTCTTGGATGAATTTTGCAAGTCTCACTGCTTAGGCAAAGCAACTAACATGCTAAAAGGCCTCTCCCAGCCTTAACACTACATGAGTTTTGCCATATGGCAAATGGTACAGGTTCATTCTTTCAAACACACTTAAGAACAGTTTCTACCACATAGCAATAAGAGAAAACACACGTTTACATTCCATACATTCTTTATTGTGCAGTATTATTCTATTGTCCCCACTCACTGTAATTTCTATTGCACTACAAATACATGCTCAAGAGAATTACAATACTGGCTTGGACATGGTACTTTATGGTAGAAAATATAGACTTCTATGTGATTTATCTAATAGCGGTAAATATCCTCAGTTATAGCTAGTTTTAACCTAATAGTATTTTTTTTGCATTTCAAATGCCAAAACAAAAACTGTCCAGTTGCTTGACCAGAGTATATTACCTCTGAAAATTGAGTAGAACCCAGTATTGGGAAAAAAAAGACCTTGAAATATTATAAGTTAACGTTCAATTTGTACATTTGCAAAACAATAATGCATATATATAAAAACATATGCAATGATGTGTTTTCTATAGAATTATCGTTTATTTGACTTCCATCCCTAACAGCTTAGTCTCATTAAACATTTTCATTAAATTACAAAAGTGAAATTTGCATTTTTACCAATGGGTGCTGGTCCGTAAGGCCCAGTAACCAGCACGGACTAAACAACTGGCACACAGTTTTTTTTATATAAGTTAATTCCATTTACACTATTTAAATGTTTATACTGTGCCTGTAAGAGTTCTTTATACAATGCCACTGTTGGAATCATTTTTCTTAATTTTTAAATTTTAAAGAACCTCTTTTGCAAAGAACCCTTAAATTCATATAGAACCTTAACAGCATGCAAAGCTTCTTTAAACCTTACACTACTCACTTATAAGGTTCACTCACATATTTACTAAATCACAGTAATAGGTGATCCAAAGCAAGTCCTTGACCATCAGCATATTGAACCATTCAACATGCAGTTTAGCCATAAACAGATCTTTACCCCAATTCTGCAGTTCTCATGAAAAGAAAAAAACAGTCACTCCTCTGAATGAACGAGGGCCTTACCGAATAATGAATTCATAGGGTGTAGATGTGTGGTTGGCAGAGCGGTCTTCTGGGTGGATGCATAAATCCATTAATAAAATGAAGATGGATATGTCAGGAGATGAATAGCATGCTAATGCTATCTGCAGCACTTACATCTCTTTGGCAAGTTGGATTATAATTTTATGCCCTTTACACTCTTAAATTTATGAACGTCTACAATGCTACAACAAACACAACATTAGATCGGTACGAAGTGGGAAAATTGCATGAGCTTTGGGTGTGGGTATGCACATATATGCCTAATTACATGTACAGAAATCTTCTTAAGTGCATACATATTTCATTTGAATATTTTAATGTTCATATGTTCCATGACAGGCGGATTTATGTCCCTCAGGATATGAATATAGTCTCACGACCACACTGAGGAGTGTGTATTGCATGAGTTATACCTTTGTATCTGATGAATTATGCACTTATATTTATGCAAAACCTACAATGATTTGACATGTACATGTTTTGCTAAACATTGGTGAGATGTGATGGATTTCTTAACCAAGTTAACTCCTTTTCTTTTCATTTTCAAAAACACACTCTAGACATGGTGGAAATTTTGCACTAGCAATGTAACAAAAAAGGAAGTATAACTCACAGTCAAATAACAAAAAAGAAAGAAAATAAGCCAAATAACAGTGGCAAATAACAACCTTAGTAATAATAACTTGCACAGTCATTCCTCTGTATTGCAAGATGGTCACAGAAGAATCCCATGTGTTTGCTAGTTCATTTCTAGGTAGTTATAATAGTATTTCAAATGCTTGCAAAAATTTGTGCGAAGTGAAATGAATAAGTGAAAGTGACCATTTGTCATTGTGAACACACTCCAGCATCACAGCGAAATGCAACCTCTGTGTTTAACCCATCACACATGCAAATGTGGAGCAGCAGGCAGCTACCAACACGTGACGGTACCTTGCTCAAGGGTACCTCAGTAGTGCCCAGGCCAGGACTCAAACCTGCGACCTTTAAGTCTCAAAGGCAGCATCCTAACCGCTAGGCCACCACAGCCCACAATTGTGGTGTGGAACCAAGTGGTTCCTATAAGCCCTACTTACAGAAAAGTTGCAAAATGCAATAATAACAAACTGCAAGTCGTATATCTTCATTTACTGACTTCTAATGCCTGTAGCCATACTCTTATACAGGAATTTATTATATATATATATATATATATATATATATATATATATATTCATACATACAGGTCCTTCTCAAAAAATGTGCATATTGAGATAAAGTTCATTATTTTCTGTAATGTACTGATAAACATTAAACTTTCATATATTTTAGATCCATTACACACAACTG
>JBBPDA010109360.1:0-10355 GCA_037974385.1 Arnoldichthys spilopterus
TTTTAGCAAATGGCTGTAATATGACAAAGAGTGAAAAATTGAAGGGGGTCTGAATACTTTCCGTACCCACTGTATGATATATGCTTATCATATATGTGCACTTTAATGCACATAATTACGTGGGTAGTTGGCATCTCTTTTACACTATTCATCTTAATCTTACATTTCATAGATACCAAAACAGTAAATGACCTTACATTTCATAGTTACAAAAACAAGTTATGTAGAGAGAAAACCATAAATTATTGAATAAAGTCAGCAAATTAGGCATAAGGTTACCAGAAAACATCTGCTTTTATATTTTATTTGATGCTCATATTCAAGCACTGTCTATGTTACATTGTTATAAGTAAGCATGTATATCCTCTATGAAATTTTACTCATTACAAATCCAGAGCAATCTTAGGTCCAAATGTTTGAATTGACTGAATTTTTAGATCACATTGTTTAATCTCTGGCTATCTAGATGCATGTAGTTGAGGTTTTGAAGTTAGAAGTACTAATTTTGCATGATTTTCATTATATGAAAAAAAATATACCTTTATAAGACCTATTTATGTTAAATTAACTGTTTATTAATAATTCAAAATACAGTTGTAGTTAAATAATAAGAATCATTAACCAATGTCATGCAGCTAAGCCATATGAAAAATGTGTGAAATGTGTTTTCCTTAGGTAAGCAATGTTTACATAAATACCACAATTTTAAACTTTAATAGCTAAAGAAATCCTAAAATAAAATCAAATTATACTGTTTTCAGATAAACTAAGTGGCCAGTCCAACTTTCTTTTTATATATTTGTCTGTTAGAGAAATTTCCAGTATTTTTTTCATAGTCGATCATATTCTACTAATAGGTTAGCTGTTCAAAGATTTCAAAGGATATTTGGGTTTGCAGGGAAGCTGGAGCAGATCCTGGCTGATTACAGGCCCATGACAGGCTGCACCCAGGACACCTCTGCACAGAAAGGCATCAGTGTGTGTGAGATGACAGCGCCAACCAATGTACCACTGTGCTGCCCTTGTTTGGGTTAGCAATTGAGGATAATGAAGCACAAATGAACACACTATATTCCGCTATATGTGAATTAACTTGTCAGTCCTATTATGTTCAACTCTATGGTGGATGTGGTTGAAAGAAGTTAATTTAGATTTGTTTGTTCTCAACCGAATTACAATGATTCATACAGAATCTTAAATTGGTTAATTAAGGCAGGTAATATAACTAAATGTTTTGTTTTTCCTTACTCGAACATCCTAATTGCTAAGAAAAATAAAAAATATATATAAAAAAAAACATAAGAAATAGGGAGTAAGCAGGGAGTGACTGTTACATTTTGATAATCTATTCCAATCTTCAGAATCACCAGTTAAAGAGTGAGTTCTGTCCCAGTGTCATGAAGTAGATCTGACTGCCACCTCCTGATTGGACTGAGGCAAAAAACACCTACAAAAATAAATGAATAAATAAATAACACAGGAATAAATGCACTAGTTTAATGTAATTAAACTCTTAAAAATAAAGGTTTCTTAATGACTTTAAAACATTTGTGCTGTCCAACCATTATATGGTGGATCTTTGAACTTTAACAAGGTTTTTCACAACTGATTTTAAAAATAGCTAATTTTAAAAAATCCTCTGAAATTTTCTTTATGGAACCAAAAGTGCTTTTAATTCTATCACATCACTTAAAACTAAGACCTATTTGGTACCTTTATTTTTAAGAATGTAACTAAGAACCACAATATTATATATATTTTATATAAAATACATGTATAATAATTAAAAAATAATAATACAAAACTTGGATTGCTACAAAGCAAAATGATTTATATTTATCATTCAAACATTTTTGGATAACTGAGACTGCAAAATTTCCACCATTTGCATAACAAAAACTTGTTAACGGCACAGGTCAGGAGGGCAGGTTTCTAGTTTTAAAACTTTCAGGACAGCAGTAGCACATCAATGATCTGCCCTTGTCAATAACCACTTCTCTAAAAAATGTCAAGCATAATTTACAGTGGGGATCAAGATAACCTTGCCCTAATTTATCTAAGCCAGGTTGTGTAAAAAGGCTTGAGTATTAAAAATTAATTAATAATTTTAAAAATTACCAGTTGTTTTTAGAGAACTGAGGGAGGATGATAGCATCCAGCTACTGACAGTAAAAAGTTGTTTGAAAATGTAATGTTAACAACTAATAAATGAAATCCTTTAGAACAAGACATAGCTAAGACAACAGAGCACTGGAAATTATTTTTAACAAATACACCCGCTCCTCTGACTGTCTATCTTGCCTATAAAGAACATAACCACAAATGTTAAAGCCAGTATAGGTGTTTGATTTACGTAACCAAGTTTCAGAAATGACAACAATATCTGAATTGGAGCTTTCAACCCATACTCAAAGCTTACATGCAAAAACCATGCATACATGCATATTTTTTGCATAAACAAGCAAAGCATGTCTTTTGAAGCCAGAGAGTTATTAAGGGTAGTATTTGAAGGAGAGGACTATTAGAGGGGGACAGGGTTAACATGACGATTGCCAGAAATCATAAGCAGTAATAGAATGAGAGCCTGACAAGGAACAGAAATATAACTCATTATCAGATAATAAACATGACATTTATGGGTATTAAATTACTATACCTTGTCATTTTTTTCACACAGAAACTTGAGTTTTTGGGCCTTTTTATGCATGAAGACTCCATCCAAATTTCCAGTCTCAGCTGATCTCAGTTCTATTGCCTTTTCTCCCCAACCCATGATTTGATTTGATTGAAGATAGGCTATGAAAGCACAAAAATGAGATGGTTAAAGTTAACTATTTAAACACACATGAATCAAACACTCAAGAAACCTTCCTTTTCCAACATTTCACTTACAAGCCACTTCATTAAGTACACCTATCATGTATTTATATTCATTGCCAATTTTCTTTAGCTCCATACAAATGAATGTTGTAGTTGACAATTCAAATCAACTTCAGTTTATTTTATTGTCACCTTGGCTATATACAGAGAACACAGTGAGACATAACTGCATTTCTTCATGGCCAAATTGAAACATGCAAGAAAGACAGCATTAATTACAAAGTACAATTCACAGTATACAATTTTAAATTGTAATTGGAAAGACATATTGGAAAGACACAGCATAAAATGGTCTGACAATACACTGTATGGAACAGTAATCAAAAGAGGTAACAGCATTAGCATTAATATCATGTTTTGTGTATACTACTGTATGTGCAATAAAAGCATATTAGATAAGTGCATATTTATAAATACATAGTTACAGAGTTTAAGTATATGTATGTCATGAGGTCTATATTTTACTTTGACAAGAACTGTCAAGAAGTGCAAAAAGGAGCAGTGTATTGGGTATTCAGTAAACAGAAATTTAAAGTGCATGTGCACATATAAAGACCTGTGTAGAAATTGTATTGCAATTTAGACAGTCGAAAAGTAAGAGATGTAAACACTTAAGTGATTGAGTTTTACATTTGTGTGTGAGAGAGAATCTTTGGATAAAACAAAGTTTGGATGCAGCTGGGTAGGCACAGATGTTGCAGTACCATTCCCTGGGATGGGGACAAGAACCTTATGGGGGCCTTTGCATTAAGCAGTTCGAGGGTACATCAGTAGCTTTGTAAAGCTGTTCTTGAACTAAAAAGAACACTTATAGGGTAAGTGGAGCTGATAAAATGAACATTAAGTGTAGAAAGTGACTGATTAGTCATTGTAAACATAATTTCACACAATTAAATGTGATCTCTGCATTTAAACCATCACATGTGCACACATGGAAAGGCAGGTGCGTGCCCAGAGGCAAGAAGTGCCCAGGGACCAGTGTAGCAAGACAGTAGCTTGCTTAAGGGTACCTCAGTGGTTCCCGGGTTGGGACTTGGACCTGTAACCTTCTGTTCACAAGGGCAAGGTACTAACCACTAAGCCACCACTGCCAACAAACAAGTTACCTAATGCAGTGTTTAAATTGTGTACATTAGTATTCACCCAAATCAATTACAACAAAATAAGCATCAAAATATCAAATAAACTCTTGACTTTACAGCTTTAAAATGTGTGAAAAAATTCTTACATTGCAAGTTCACCTAGTCAAGTGTATGAGAAATTGATATGTAAAACTGCGTTGTCTCTATTGTGCAATAATTTATCAACTAAAGGGCTCCTGACTTTCACAACACACAGTTTCAAAAAACCATCTTTGCAATGTTTTCTCTGCAGCAGCCAGTGGATGGTTTATCTGCTAAATGCTGTAAATGTAAATGGTTTATTTTCAGCAACTTACCAACAGAGGTTGGCATCTCTCCCCACTGCAACACTGTCTCCTTGGTGATGCGCCCGTAGGTGTCGATGTAGATGCCTTCATCCTCATAACACACCAACAGTTCCATCCCACTGCTATTGGGCAAAATGATTATGGCATGAGGACGGATTAAGCCTTGTATCTGGAACACACACAGTGAATAAGTAATATGTCACACAGATGAATTATTGCCCGATCTCTAATCTGCCTTTTACATCCAAAATCCTAGAAAAATTTGTTGCCCAACAGCTCTGCTCATAGACTAGAGAACATAGTTGGGATTATAGGAATAGCCCAATTATTCACAACCACAGCATTAGGTTTTACGGCTAAACAGATGACATACAGTTGTATGTATCAGCTCATCAGGTGGAAGATTTAAACTAAGCAAAAAAGAGGATTGGGTTTGTAAAACTAAAGTCTGGATGCCACACAAAGTTCTTCTTTTACCACCAAAAGCTGCTAGAAACAAACAGGCCTAATGATAAACCCTTGCAAATTCTCCAGTCACTCCCATCTCTTTGGAGTCACTATAAATTCAGATCTATCTTTCAACTCACCATCACCGTGGCTGCCAATTAGGAACTGCTGTGCTTCCATTTAGCCTGATCTACATTTATAGCATTTGGCAGATGCTTTTTCCCAAATCGACATACATAGTGCTTTCTAGTCTACAAAGAATACCTTTTACACCAGTTAACCTAGACATGGATTAAGAGCTGATAGTCAACCAAGATTATGACCTGAGCTGATGCAAAACCTTGACATAAAAGTAGTTTTTTCTTTTGTAAAATTTGTTAGTTCTGTAGTTATTGTCCTAAGTACTCTCTGAAGAGGTGGGTCTACAGTTGTCATTTGAAAACAGTGAGGGACTCTGCAGTTCTGACTGTTAGGGGAAGTTCATTCCACCACTTGGGAGCCAATACAGAGAAGAGCCTTGATGTTGGTCTTCTATTTGAAAAGGGGGAGTGACCAGTCGGGCTGTAGATGATGTTCTGAGAGGACCAGCTGTTATCTATGGATTGATCATTGCAGATAGGTAAACAGGAGCTGGACCACTTTTGGCTTTGTAAGCAAGCATCAGTGTTTTCAATCTGACGGCGGCCACAGTAAGCCAATGAAGGGTTCTCAGCAGTGGGGTGCTGTGTGAGAATGTAGGTGTATCTCACTTAGACCAGGTTAAACCAATTTACCTTAAGGCAAAAGCTAAGCTCATTCTACAAGGTAGCTAACTCCACAACAGGAAAGACCTTAGAAGAGAGCAAGCAGATAAAATAAGCTAAACTTACCAGATGAAGACAGCTTTTAGGAGACCAACAGCACAACATCTACCATCTACTGGATTATACTGCCAAATAGACCCTTCACTACACCAGAAAAGTAGTAACTGCTCCACTCCCTTTCAACCTGACCTATTGGTCATGTGTAAGGTCAATGGCTCTTGCGGCCAGCAGGGGGCATTCCTGACCTGCAGCACCACAGCCAGCCACCAACGTTCTACTCTGGTCAGCAGGGGAAATAATCCCTCTGCTGCAGTTCCACCCCCAGTAGGCAGAGGGCGGCAGAGAGCATGCAATAGAGGCAATCAGCAGACATGAGCCACACCTGGCCATGACTCTATAAAGAGCTGATTTTCCCTTGGAACCGTGCTGAGCAGACCAACTCAGCAATCCCTCATACTATGGCATGTTTCTCACGGCCACCCTTGTCAATGGGAAACAAGAGGAGCACCGCCTCCGAGCATTTGTAGACACAGGGGCTGCTGATAATTTCATTGACTCACACTTGGCAGCCCGACTTCAACTGCCTGTGGTGTCATTGGAGCAGCCCCTAGGACTCTCAACTATTGATGGGAAAACACTAGGTCCCAGGCCTGTGACCCAGCAAACCCATCCCCTGGAAATGCACATAGTGTCACAACAGGAAGTTTTCAGTAAAAAGAAGGCCCAACACCTGCCCCTTCACCGACCAAATGATTGTTCCATTAACCTTGTGCCGGGGTCTACGCCTCCTAGGGGCAGGCTCTTCTCCTTGTCAGCCCCTGAACAACGGGCTATGGAGAAATACATCAGTGAGGCCCTGGCTCTGGGGTTTATATGGCCCTCCACCTCTCCGGCAGGTGCCAGCTTCTTCTTTGTGGGGAAGAAGGACAGGGGGTTTTGCCCATGCATTGATTATCGGGGGCTTAATAAGATCACAGTGAGGGATCGCCACCACCTGCCCCTCATGACCTCGGCATTTGAGGCACTGCAGCAGACCTGTTTTTACCAAACTGGACCTGCACAGTGCCTACAACCAAATACACATCCACAAGGGTAATGAATGGAAGATGGCCTTTTTAATGCCCGCTGGGCACTACAAGTATTTGTTTATGCCCATTGGGCTTACTAATGCTCCTGCGGTCTTCCAGCGCTTCATAAACAAGGTCTTCAAGGAGGCCCTCAGTCATGTGCTCGTCTGTCTTGACGACATATTGGTCTATATCAAAACTATGAATGGACATGTAGCGCATATGCGAAGGGTCTTACAGCTACTCCTGGAGAACCATTTATTTGTTAAGCTGGAGAAATCTACATTCCATGCTTCCTCGGTTCCATTCTTAGGCTTTATCGTGGCCAAGGGCCAACTAAGCATGGATCAGGCCAAGATTAAGGCTGTGCAGAAGTGGCCTAGACCCACCTCCGTCCAATGCCTCCTGGGGTTCGCCAACTTCTACAGTTTGTCCCGAGTTTCAGCTCCATTGCTGCCCATCTGATAGCATTGACCCGTAAAACACAGGGGCGCTTCACCTGGACCACTGAGACTCAGACAGCCTTCGATAACCCCGAGGCTCGGTTCACCTCGGCCCCTGTTCTCCAGCTCCCTGATCCCCGATTGCCTTTCACATCTCAGACTGCCTGACTGACATCTCTTCTTGGATGTCAACCCCCTACTTCAAGCTGAATCCCAGTACGACTGAGCTCTTATACATCAATGGGAACCCGTCACCAAGACCAGTCACTATTTCTTTTGAAAACTCAGTTATCAGGCCGTCAAAGACAAGAAAAAATCTCTTGACGAGGATCTATTATTCTCTTCCCACATTATCAACCTTTCCAGGACCTGCAGATACCTTTTGTACAACATCTCAGTTTTAAGATGTTGTACTCAGTTATTTGTCCAGTCTCTGTTGATCCCTAAGCTGGACTGCTGCAAGTCTAGGCAACTAGACCACATTAACTAATCCAGAATGCAGCTGCGAGACTCATCTACAACATCCCTAAGTTCTCGCATACCACATCTCTCCTTTGGAGCCTCCCTGTGGCCGCTCACATCAGGTTCAAAACATTAACACTTGCCTTCAAAGCCAAGAAGGGCACTGTGCCACCTTACCTATCAGCTATGATCAAGCAATGCATCACTTCCCGTCCTCTTAGAGCATCAAGCACTGCTCGCCTCGAGCCTCCAATGCTCAAAAAAATAGGAAGACATGCATCAAGATTCTTTTCAGTCCTTCCTTTCAACTTCCTCTTGCCATCAGAACTACTGAGTCCCTTGCTGTTTTCAAATTACAACTCAAAACGCACCTCAAGGACTATCTAGAAGACTAGTAGCAATCATATTTATTGTTTATTGTTTATTCAATTTTTGTTTTTGGGTTTACAGGATTGGGGGGGTTGTTATAGTGTGTAACTTAGCTTGTGGTATTTTAGTAGAATGACAGCTGGTGATGAGTTTAGTTTTTGTATTGATAGAAGAACAGACCTAGACTACAAAGCACTGTTGTTTGTCACTCTGAATAAGAGCATGTGCTAAATGCTGTAATTGTAAATGTAATCACTCACAGCTAAATGCAAATTTATAGCAGTGGTGAGCAGTGGTCCTAAGGAAGGATGAGCCAGAAACAGGCAGCCTCTTATCCAAGAGGCTTCTTCAGTTCTGATGAAGAGTGATGTGTTCCCAGAAATGATCCTCTGTGGGTGGGCAACAGAGACACATTGACCAAAGGTGTTGATGGCAGTTGTTAGGGGAGTCAGGTATGTTCGACTCTCCACTCTCCATCAGAACAAGAAGCCTCTTGGATGAGAGGTGAAATGTCTTCAAGGAAATACAACAATCGTTTTAGATTCAACTACTCTGAATACAAGTAGTTCAAGTTTTTACCCTCCCTAGATCATAGTTCGAGGTAGCATCTGTGGGATGTGCTAGAATAATGTTTTTTCCGTGGCACATACAGAGCATCTCCAAAATAGCAGGTTCCCAGTATATATTGGTTAGTACCTACAACACTGACACATACCACAAACGCACTATTGCAGACCAAGTACACCCCTTTATGGCAATGGAATTTCATAATGGTAGAAGCCTATTTCAGCAGGACAATGCACCCTCCTTCTGCTGATATTGTGTGGGACCTACACAACACAAGGCAGGTGATTTTAATGTTATGGTTGATTGTTATAAACAAGGGCTGGGCATTTCTGTTCCTGGAGGGCCAGTGTCCAGCACAGTTTGGAAGTTCCCCTCCTCAGGCTCCCTCCTGCCAACTAACTGATGAGTTGAACCAGCTGCTTTTGAGCAGGGAAATCAACAAAAATGTGCTGGAGACCAGCCCACCAGTTGCCCTCCTCATTATAAACTATGCATTGTTCCTATAATGCCTTTTTCCAATGATTATCTCCACTGTCCTACTTGTAAATGTAGTAATTATGGAATCGTAATTAAAAAAAATTGTAAAACAAAGAGCTATAAAAGAGGACAATTGAGCTAACTTTATTACAACCCCAATCCAAACAAATTGGGACAATGTAAAATGTAAATAAAAACAGAATGCAATTACAAAATGAGATTTGCAAATCTCATAAAGCCATACTTTGTTCACAATAAAGCATTAAATTTTTTTTTAAATGTGCCGTAAAAAAAAAGGGTCATTTTGAATTTGCAGCAACACATCTAAAAAAAGTTGGGACAATGCCGTATTTACCACTGTGTAGCATCCCCTCTATTTTTAACAACAGTTCATAAACATCTGGGAACTTAGGAGACCAGCTGATGATTTTTTGTGAGAGGAATGTTGTCTTATTCTTGTCTGATATAAGATTTTAGCTGCTCAACAGTCCTGGGTCTTCTTTGTCATATTCAAGGAAGATATTCATTCAGTGCTTGAATGGTCTAGACTGTAGGCAGGCCAGTTCAGCACCAAAACACTTTTACTACTCTTTAGTTTTCCAAAAAGAAATTTTAATTCTGATTCGTCTGACCACAGAACAGTTTTCCACTTTGCTTTAATCCATTTTAAATGCGCTTTTGGCATTTCTGGATTATGTTCACATATGTGTTAACCTGCATTTGTGAATGGAATGGCAAATTATGTCTACAGACAATCATTTCTTTCATGACAGAATTATGTGTTTGTAATGCACTGCCACCTGAGGGCCCGAGGATTGCAGGCATCAAATATTGTCTCTCAGCCTTGTCCCTTCCACACAGAATTCTAAATCTTTAAACAATTATATGTACAGACAGTGATGAGATGTTCATTCATATTCACAGTCTTTACAATTTTATGCTCGGGAACATTATTCTGAAATTGTTCCACAATTTGAAGATGCAGCGTTTTGCAGATTGGTGAACCTCTGCCCTTCTTAACTCTGAGAGACTCTGCCTCTCTAAGATGTTTTGATCTTTAATTTTTCATTTTAAAATAACTGGAACTGAGGTTGTATAAGGTTCTTTAAATCTTTAAATTACAATCTCTCCTTAATGCGTCCATGATTATTAAGAACAATTAGCACATAGAAAATGCAGTTAAAATTAAAATTGTTTTTTCCACTTTCATCTACACATGTATCCTTTATAAAGCACCTGCAATATGCTCACCACATAATTTTTACGTTTTAAAAAGATCTTAGTAAATCAGTGCAGAGCAAACTGGTGAATTTGGACACTCAGCTTTAAAGCTTTAAGACTATTTGACCAAACTTTAGGTCATCTTGACCGCCTTCAAACTGAGATGATTTCAAAATACACGTCTTTTCTG